>CAOJCR016339235.1:0-17862 GCA_948330485.1 Euphorbia neoarborescens
CACTGCATAAATAAGAAATCATTTGATAAGAAGTAAAATAATAACAATAAGGAAATTAAGTTTGAATATCATTAAATAAAATCAAGTAATCAAATCATAAATTAGAATAGAATACGGAAAGAATTTATGAAAATACGGGGCTTTACATTTGAGATCTTCAGAGATGTTGTGAACTTTAGCAAGTATGCCAACGGATACAAAGAAGTGGATCTTCTAGAGTCTGAGATAAAACCAGAACTGTCAACTTACAACGCTATACACGCGTGGAAGAAGATGAGCCCGCTGATGAAAGAATCAGCAAAGTGACAGACTGCCTTTAAAAACTAATGATTCAAGGGTTTGGGTGTGAGAAGGACAAGTTGCCAAGTTTGATTATAGGAAAAGCCCAAGAGATCTTGGATCTACTGAAAGTTCTTGACATCAACACCGACACCAAAGATGTTGTGGAAGAGGACACTACTGGTAAAGAGGAAGGCCTCCCGCCTGTGGGAGATGATTTTAGATATGATATATCCTCTATATTTGTTGTTAACAATTAGTCTTTTAAGGCCGTTAATGCAATGAAGAACTCTTTTGCTTAGTTGTGTGACTTATTTCCTGATGGTTCGGTGCATTCAATTAAGAATTCATTTAATATTTTTAGCATTCATGATGCATCATTACATAAAATCAATCTTGGAACACTGAACGAACCAAAAATGGTACATTTGTCATCCGACTTATCCCTTAAATAAAAGAGAGAGATAGGAAATGTTTTAAAAAAAAGCATATTCAAGCATTTGCCTAGTCCTATGAAGATATACCGGGAGTGGATAAGGGAATAGCACAGCAAAAGATTCTAACTGATCTAAAATTTACTCTAGTAAAGTAGAAACTCTAACGCCTCAGACCAGAATAGGACGAGAACGTAAAGGAAGAGGTTCAGAAATAATGGGATGCCAAATTCTTTAATATGGTGACCTATCCTACATGGTTCGGCAACATCATTCTAGTATCAAAGAAGGACGGCAGGGCAAGGGTCTGTGTAGACTATAGAGATCTCAACAATTCCTCCTCCAAAGACAACTTCCCATTGCTACACATTGATGTGGTAGTTGACAATGCAGTAAGATTGGCCATGTATTCCTTCATAGATGGCTTCTCATGGTATAATCAGATTCTAATGCACAAAGAGGGTAAAAAAGACAACCTTCATCACTGAGTGGGGCACTTTTGTTACCGGGTAATACCTTTTAGGTTGAAGAATGCTAGGGACACATATCAGAGATCAGTAACAACTCTACTACATGACATGATCCATAAGGAAGTAGAGGTATATGTGGATGATATCTTGGTGAGATCCAACACACAGGTTCAACATGCTGAGATACTAAATCGGTTTCTGACCATAATTGATAAGTACAATCTTCACCTGAATCCAAAGAAGTGTGTGGTCAAGGTTACTTCTGGAAAATTGTTGGGGCATGTGGTGAGTCAACGAGGAATCAAAAGGGACCCCGATAAGATCAAACCCATACGAGAAATTCCTTCTTTCAAAACCAAAAAAGAGGTCAGATCCTTTCTAGGCTCCTTGCAATATGTAAGTCGTTTCATAGCCAAACTAACAATTGTTTGTGAACCTATTTTCAAACTCCTCTGAAAAAACCTATCAGTCGAGTGGATGCCTGATTCCGAAATAGCTTTTAACAAAATAAAAGCCTACCTTTCTAATCCACATGTACTTCGACCTCCCAAACTCGAAAAACCATTAACCCTATACCTAGCCATCGAAGAGAGTTCTATGGGGGCAATGTTGGTTCAAGAAGATGAGAACTGGTATGAATTTTTGATGCACTATCTCAGTAAGAAGCTTCTGGACTATAAATGATGTTACAATTTGGTTGAGAAGACCTGTGCAGTTATGGTCTGGTTAACAAAGAAGTTACGATGTTACTTCCAGTTATACCATATCATTATTGTAGCTAAAACAAACCAGATGAAGTACCTGGTAGATGACCCAGCATTAGTAGGAATGCTTTCAAGGTGGTTGTTGCTTTTACCAGAATTCGATATGACATATGTCACCAAGAAATTCATCAAAAGGACAGTGGCAGAATTCCTAGCTCAGCGACCCATTGAATCTGATTATGTTGAGAATTTGGACTTCCCTTATGAATAATTAGTAGTGATAATAGTAGAGCCCAGTCAGTGGGTAATTAATTTTGATAGAGCCATTAACAGATATAGAGCAGGTTTGGGGGTCGTTATTGTCACTCCCGAGAAAAAAGTAATCCCTCTCTCCAAGCACTTAGAATTCCAAGTCACCAATAATGGGGCAAACTACGAAGCTTGCTTATTCGGGTTGGATACACTGATCACTTTAAAGGCGACAAATGTCGTCATCATCGGGTACTCAATACTGGTTATCAAACAAATCTATGGCGAGCAGCATATCAAGGAGGAATCACTTCGGCCATATACAGAGATTGCATCAGAAAAGATGCTCAGGCTCGAGAAATTTGAATTTTAACATGTACTGAGAGATGAGAATCAGATGGTAGATGCTCTTGGAACATTATACTCCATATGGAAATGCTCGGTCGCCAATCCAATGGGGCCACTAATTCTTGAAACATCCGGGAAGCCCAAGTTTGAAGATGTATCAGTCTTAGTATAAACAGTGGACGAAAATCCATAGTACTTTGATATTCAACAAATTCTGGAAAAGGCAAATACCTTGAGGGTGCCACTGATTCAGAAAAGACCACTCTTCAAAAGTTAGCAGCGCAATTCAGATTCTTTAAGGGAGAATTATTCAAGCGCACTTCAGAAGGTGTCTTACTTAGATGCTTAATAGAAGTAAAAGCTAAGGATGTTATGCAACAACTGAATTTGAGACAGTGTGGATCGCACATGAATAGGGTGGCCCTAGCCAAAAAGATCACGAGACAGGGATACTTTTAGCTAACCATGCAACAAGATTGTATTTGGGAAGTGTTGAAATGTCGTGAGTATCAGATTTATGGAAGTTTACAACATCTGCCACCAATAGAGCTTCAGAACCTTACTACTCCCTGGGCTTTCTCAACTTGGGGAATAGATATCAATGAGGAGATCCGTCCTCTGGCCTTGAGTGGGCATAGATACATAATTGTTGAAGTCGATTACTTCTCAAAAATGGTAGAAGCCAAGTCCTATCCCAATGTCACTGCCAAAACCATGGCCAAGTTCATCGAAAGGGAGATCTTCGCCACATACGGGATACCACATCATGTGGTAACCGATGACGGTGTGTAATTCTAAGGGGCAACTATAAAATTACTAACAGAACATGGAATTAAACATCATAGATCATCACCCTACAGACATCAGGAAAATGGAGTTGTGGAAGCTGCTAACAAGACCCTCAAAGCCATTCTAAGCAAAACAATATCTACATAATGGGATTGGGCAGACAAACTACCTTTAGCCTTACGGCGATACCAAACTGGGGTTAGAATGCCAACTGGAGCAACCCCATACAGTCTGGTTTCCAGAATGGAGGCAGTTCTTCCCATTAAAATGCAGATAATATCCCTTAAAGTGGCATTAGAAGTATAATTGCCTGAAATAGAATAGGTTTGGGCCAGATGTGAACAACTGAACCAAGTAGATGAATCTCGACTCAAGGCACTAGATCACCTTTAGATGTATCAACAAAGAATGGCTAGGGCCTACGGGAGAATGGTGAAGCATCTCAGACGACCGCTGAAACCCATTGACTTGGTACTGAAATAGCTTCGTCAGGTCCACACTAATGTGTACGAAAAGTTCAAAACAAACTAGGAAGGCGCTTTCATGGTCAAACAAGTGTTATCTTAAGGTGGAGTAAAGCTCACTTACTTAGACGGAAACGAGTTCGCTTCCCCTTTCAACTAGGATCGCTTGAAACAATATGAAATATAATATAAAAAAATAAAATAAAAATAAAATAAAAAATCAGCTAAGTTGAAAACTTCTCAGGGTGACTTACGCAAAAGTTAGGCAAGTGAATGGAGTGGAAAACCAAAAAGGATTCTTACGTCATGGGATAAGTCGGCAGGATATGTACCTTTTTGTCTTGTTTAAAAGTTAAGATCAATCTCATCAATAAAGTGTTTTGTTGCTTTAAATGTTATCTGAGTGCCACAATGAATATTTTTGAAGCATTTTGAAATGACCATACACTTAAGCTTGAATTAAAAGCCTTTGAATACGATTGTCAAGTCAAAACTTATGTCATTTCGTGCTTCTTCACATAAGTGTCCAGATTTTGCTCAAGAATTAAAGAAATACCACTAAACTGAAAACCCCTCGGGGCTATATATATATATATATATAAAATTAAAATCCCAGTCAAAAACCCAAAAAGGGAGGCTGGGGCAAGAATCAAAATGACTCACACCAAAATCAGGGGCAGAACAAACACATTGGCTCACTAATTCAGATGAAAATCGGAATTCAATGCAAAAGATCCCAAAATACTAGTCTGATCCCTTAATTCTGAGTAGACAAAGCTCAACTCAATGTCACTAGAAAATACTAATATAGCAAGCTGTCCAATCCTATTTTATAGATTGAGGAAGACAAATGTTAAACCGTACTCGTATACATGCATTCAAGCATTTACTCATATGCATGCCAAGTATCGTAGGTACATCACATATCGTTTTTATTACCGATCGAAGGGATAAAAATTTTTGTCTCCTAAATTATCGATCGATTGATAAAAACATCTCTTTTCATACCATTTTCATCATACTTTCATCATTAATCGAAGGGGAAAATAAATTTTATTTCCAAAATGATCGATTAAGTGATGAAAGTATTGTATCATACCATGTCACTGCACTCATACTTGTTCTAAAGTCGAGTCTAAGGGAAAAACCTTTATTGGGACCCATGTTCCAACAAACCACTCCACCATCAAGAAGATCTCACATTCACAAGGTCAATGAGTTCGAATAATCCATGGCACACCTCTGGATTCAAGGTAGTCCACATTGAAGATACCTCGGGATTAGGGCAATTTGTGCCAGAGAAGTGCTGAGCCTTCAAGGATACTCACTAGTGGATCAATCCTCGATAAATCGACTTTTATGTAGGAATTTCTCACAATCACTATCGTGTTCCTATATTCATCCAATGAATCCAGTCATACGAGGGGCAACTGTGAGCATGGGATATTTTCCCAAGGCAATGATCAAACTGGCACTTGCCGACATTTCTTTCTCGTTTCGATATTCACTAAATGTTGACTAAAAGAAAGGCCAAGGACTCTGGTACCCAAACTATAAAAACCCAAATCAAGTGTTATACGAACAATCCCCGTAGGATAACTCTATTTTGGGCATATAGGATTAAAGCCCAATTGAGCCTCCAGCCAACAACAAGGCCCACATTTTGTTCATTTTCCCACCACATGTCAAATTTTCTTTTTGATAATGACATGAAATAATGAGATTATGGGTCTTATCTTTTAGTTATGTCAAAACCAATTCCCTTTCATTTGAACTAAAAATGGGTTTTAATGAATAAAAATAAAACTCATTTTGGATAAGTAGAGATTAGGTGAGACTTTTGACATAAAAGAGACAGGTTGAGTGTAAACAAAAGCAAGGCAATCATTTTGGTTGAGGACCACATTTTTTGGAGAAAGAATACTCTTCCATATCTCTTCTTAGTTCATCCATTTTTCAACATCCCCATGGTTAATGCTTGAAACTCTTCACCATCTTTCTTTCCTATCTTTGCTTCTATCTTTTTCTAAACACAAAAATCCCAAAACACTTTGAAATCACTCACTAAAAAAGCTTCTTGCCTTTGAACTTTTGAAAAGCTTACAACTTTAAAGAGAAAGCTTGATTCAGGTACTCGAAGTTCTTCGGGTTTATTGGAGCAAGCTTGGATTTTCTTGCCATCACCTAGTGGAAAACTCATCGAGAAGGTAATCCTGAGGCTCAAAACATATCATTTGCTCATTTTTGCCATGTAAACATTATTTTTTATATGTGTTAGGATAGTTGGCTTTTCTTAGTCATAAAAAGTAAAACGGGTTAAAAATCGAGTTTTTGAATGGAAGAGTGAAAATATCCTAGTAAAACCGGATAAAATGTAATAAAGCTAACTTTTTTGGTGGTCCTTGAACTTTCCTTTGCTATTTTGGAATCTTTGGGCAAAATCGGACCCTTGGACAAAAACTGGACAAAAGGGATAAACCCAAGCTTTTGGATAAAAAATCAGACAAAATGAGACTAAATGAAGAAAAACTGGACTAAAATTTATTTTTGGCATGAAGAATACTTGAACCTTTATTAAAATGCTTAAAACCCGTGTTCCGGGCCGCAGGGGATAAGTTCACTCTTTCGAACAAACTTTTGGAAAAAAAAATGAGAAAAAGTTTTTTTACCTGAACTTGAGCTTGAACTCGGTGAGCCCAAGACTAGAATATAGAAGGCCTTAGATAGGCCCTCGTACTCGAGCTTGGGCTCGAAGAGCCCAAGACTCAAGTGCAGAGGGCTTTAGACAAACCCTTATACTCGAGTTTGGGCTCGACGAGCCCGAGAGTTGAGTATAAAGGGCCTTAAATAGGACCTTCCCTCGACTTAGGGCTCGTTGTATACCCTTACTCCACTTGAGCCCCCAACTCGAGTACATGCCATTTTTTCCTCTATCCCCATTTTTGACCCGTTCTTCAATTTTCTCGTTTTGGTTGACTTTATTCTTAAATAAAATACATTTTTCTTATATTATATGTCAAAAATAAAATGTTTTTATCCATGCATTTTTTGAATTAGTCCTTATTTATTTACGCATTTATTTACTTGATGTGAAACTAGATGTGTGACAGTTTTTATCCGTGCTATATTTTTGCATGTGCAACTTAGGTTTCACTTTTGAGCTATACACATTTGCATCTAAAAAATAGTGCAGGGAAGCCGGGTTTATGGCCGCTAATTCTATTTAATGAAGAGGATTGATCCTCGGATGCCCGACTCATAAAAATTGCATGTTCCATAGCTAAAATTAAGCCAAATGAATTTCGGAATAACAATCACCTCAATAACCATCCAAAAATGACAAAAAATGTTTTTCAGACTGTCATGAGACCATCTTTCGACCCAAATTGTATAATCCGACTAACCAATTTGGATTAAGAGGCCCCCTAAATAAATGTCCCCAAGCTATATTTCTTCCCTTTATTAATGCATGTCCATTTCAAGCATGCTGTTGTGCAATGTGTTTAAATTAATGTTTTAATTACATATGTTAATGTGTGTTTGAATGCATCCCACATCTCAGTTCGATAAATGTACCTCGTAGTGTAGCTTGTATGAATAGTTTGTAATGATGTGCATCTTTTACCGCTTTCTTTATCGCTTTTTTGTGCCCATTCACATTAAATTCACACTAAAATCAATTTAGGTGGTTTTTATATAAAAATACTTTGCTTTCAAATGTTGTCGATTTTCTTAATTGTCTTTTGAAATAGGATGAGTAAATGCCTTGTCCAAGCCCGATCTTTGGATCATGGTTTTAGATTTGAGCTTAGGGTCTGAGTAATACCGTGAATTAATTTTCGATAGAGCTTGGAACCGGGTGGAGACACCAAATAATTTTTTTAGAGATTCATGTTTGAATTTCTTAAAACTTGCTTTCTTTTCCCAAATGTGGATTTTCAAAACTAAATCTTTTTATCATCTTTTCATCAAAACTCCTAAGACCGCATTCACATGCATGTTTCGTTTGAGATATTCCTCCTCCAAAAACCTTTGGATTACTTCTAAGGCGAAAGATGTTTCGGAAAGGATCATTTCATCTGCTTAGGAAACATTTTTGTATTTTTTTTATCATTTTATTTAATTCAAAAAGACTTACCATTTTTCCAAACTTAATATTTTCTTAAAGGTCGTCTGCTCACACTTAGTGTAACCAACAAACTGACACTTGAACAATTTGGACTCTAGTTTGACACTTACCAATTTCTTGACATGTGCATCATAGCCCCAAATCCTCAGGTGGGAAACATTATGCTTTTGGCCCATCCATAGTTCATATGGTGTTCCCGAAATTGCCTTGCTCTATGTATTATTAAGTATGTTAGTAGTTGTTTCCAAACCATTACCCTAAAATAAGATGGGAAGAGCATCATGAATCATCAATGAGTGGACCATGTCCATAAAAGTCTTATTCCACCTCTCTAACAAGCCATTCCACTAGGTGATAGTAGCATATTTTTCTCCTATTCTTAGGTTATTTTCCATTAAAATAATTGCTTTTCTCGACCATCTGCTCATATTTTGTTATTTCTTCTCTAGTTTTTGTAATTTGAATGATTTTTCCATTTTTCCTTCTTTTTTGCGTTCTATGTGTTTTTCCTTTATTATTCTTGTGTTTTATGTTTTGTAAAATTCTAAGTAAGAAATGTCCTTAAATTTCATGAATTGCTGACGTTCCTACTATTTTTGGATAGGTGTTTTCTTGTAGGGTGATTTCTCGAGTTGTTAGGCAAAAAAATAAGCTTTGGTGGCCATTCATCATTGGACATGATGTGTCAAAGACTGGACACAACATGATAGGACTTCATTTTGAGGGCCAAAGGTAAAGAGAGCCGATATGCTTTCGTGTCACTAAAATACGAATTGGATATACCCATTTGAGGCTGGACACACTCTGTCCATGCCCTGACATGATGTGTCAGAAAGTAGACATGATGCGCATGTTCCCAACTCCATGTGGCAGTCAATATTCTAATATGAGTATTCACAAAGAAAAGATGATCATATTGAGGTGCCTGAAGGGCACGACTCTAGCACTCCAAACTTGTAACAAGACTTTGGCATGCCTTGTCCTCTCCTGTTTTGTTGTGAATTTTCCTTTAACTCTAACAGTTTTAAATTTTTCAAGAGATGATGAGTTTTTATGGAAAATATTACATATTTTTTAATTTGAATTTCTCTTTTAGCTATATATATAGATAAGGGAATTATTGCCCCTTTAAAATTATTCAGACATCATATACTAAAATTTTATTTCATTTATCTATATTTTCTTTCTATAAATATTTTTGTAACTTTGTTCTTGAAGAATTCGCAGTGGGTTCAATAGAGATTCCACCTCAGTCCCAAAATTGACTGTCGAAGTCCCGTTTTCTAAGTTAAAAGGCAGATTTCTTCTCTTTTTTACTTAGTTAACTATTTAAATCGCTACTATGTTTCAAGACTGTTGTAATACATATTTTGTTCTCCATTTCTAATAGAGTTATAGTTTCACTGTTTTTGTCTAAAGCTTGCATACTTATTCATTGGGATGAAAATATATGGTTTATGTTTCATAAGAACTTAATTTGCTGTGTTCATATAAGTTGGTACTGACTAGGAGTGGCGATGTAGAAATTGTAAGGATTAACAGCCAATGGAGTTAAGGGCCCTTATATCAAAATCCTAGAACTATCTTACCTCTAAAAAATAATAGAAGAGATAGGGACTCAGAATTTTAAGTCTATATTCCATATCAGCTCAATTTAACAAATTTCATGTGTATGTTTTTTATTGATTGTGCACTATAATTTACTTCGAATTTTTGTCTCCATTATCATTCTTGAACTTAATGAATTTGTCTAGATCAATTAGAGTAAGAGTAGTTTATATAACCCATTTTCACAACTGTGAACACAAGATGTTCAATTCTAATGATGAAAATATATTACCTTCTTTTGATCAGATTGCTTTGAAAATTCAAATTGATCTTTGTACCCTTAAATCAAGAAAAATTGTTAACTGATTCAAAATTCAAAAAAATTGACAAAAATACTAAACTTGCTCGACCAATTGGTTCGACTGATCACTCAGTCGGTTCAAACTGGTAGAGGTGGTGAGTTGAGACGGCTAGCTCATTAGGTTGAGCTGACCGGCTCAACTTAAGTGACTCGACTGGGATAGGTTGATCTAGCTGGTGCAAACCAACTGAGTTAACCTGATCTTACATGTTTAACCCCCCTGGCTCACCAAGAGTTAAGCTGGCTAGGTTAAACTGACCCAGTCGGTTCAAATCGGTTGGGTCATTTCGGGCGGGTTAAACTAACTTGAGCCGATCGGCTCAAATTGGTTTAAACCGATAAGGGTTATCTTAAAGATAAGCCGCATGGCTCATCTTTGACCCAGCTAACTCATCTTTTAACCTATCAGATTCAACTTTTCCCAAACTCTCTAAATATAGCAGCCCGGGCTCAGTCCAAAAGGATAACATTTTTGGAGAAAAACCCTTTTTTATGGAAAAATAATTTCCCAACTAAAAATTCCTTCAGTTCCCAAACTATATAGATTCTCGAAGTAATCTAGGATCCTCTCTCAAGCAACTTGAAATTACTTTTCACGGTAATCCTGAAGAACAAAAACTCTCTTCTTTTATTTATTTATTTCTTTTGTGTGAATTCTTTTATTTGTCCTTTGCTTTTATTTTTCTCTTCTTTATTTCCTCACCTTTTTTATTTGATTTACAATTAAAACTAGATTTAGTTATTAAAAGTTTTATTTTATTATTTAAAGATTAATTATAATTTTTTGATGTATCTTTGATCAAATGGTATAATAAAAATCTTAACATTTATTCCTAATGATTTTAACTGAAGTATTAAATTTGGGATTACCCTTTTGGCTTCTGAATTCAAGAGTTTAAATGGGATCCCAATATAATTCAGTAAAAGTTAATTAGGGATGTACCATTGTTATGTTTTCTCCTTTTGGGATTTGGGATTTTAGCCCATTTTTTTCATAATACCCCAAAAATGTTTTATTAAACCAAATAAACCTTTTCTATTGATTTTTTTAAAATTCCATAGATTAATTCTTTTCCTTTCCAATTTAATCTCATTCCTTTCATATTTATTTAATTCTTTCCCTTTCCAATTTCATTTTGTTCCTTCCATATTTATTTAATTCTTTGCCAATACAATTTAATTTTATCCATTCCATATCCATGAGTTAATTCATATTATTTCATGTGTAAGTACTTAGAATATTTGTTAGAAACCATACGAGAGAGATATCAATATATCTCGGGATAAACAACCCACCTCATATGTAGTGCATGTAATTTGAGCCAAACACATTTTCTTTAAATCCAATATTCGTTATACCTTCTTTCTACCACGTATGAAAGTACGATTCCAAAGTTAACCGAATTTTGGGATTGTCATGTTTGGGAGTGATAAACTATTATCTATTCTGTAGATTTTTAGTAGGGTTATATTATGTGTTTATTTGTTTAATTTCCAAATATTATAAACTGTCATGGCATATAGATTTTTAAGTAATTTAGGTGCTTTTACCCCTTTCCCATATTTTTATCAATTGTATCCTCTAAGGTAGTTTCATGTGCAAAGGATGTAATGTTGTGATTATTATTATTTATTTATTGCTTTCTCGCATGAGCGCCGTATGTTTAAATTAAAATGAATTAGGTCTATTTGAATGCATATTTTGATTCCAATTTCTAAACTAGTAAGTGATTCATTCGAGTCCAGAATCTCTATCTTTTATTGTATGGTGGCTTCATCCAGTTCATTCGTACAAATTTTCCTGGATGAGCTGATCCAGGTGGTGACTCCAAACGAATCCTTTCAAAAAGAATTTTTAGTGGAATATTTTTAAAGGCCCGATGCACTTTACAGCTTTCCTTATCATTTTATCGTCTGCTTATAGTGGCGACTCTACTAGGGATTTTATCTTTTTGTTTAAAGTTTTTTTTAAAAAAAAACTTAAAATTAAAAAAGTATTTGAATGAACATCGAATATAAGTTTGGAAATTGGAATTGGAACTAAGCCACTCATTTTTACTTTTATGCTTCATTTAGATCTTGCATTTAGGACCACCCATTTTACCCCGGTGATCCCGAGAAGCGTTCTTATGTTCCACAGTCCGGTCATAAGCACGCCTATTGGGGGATCCACTTATACGCTTCGTATGTACCATAACTTCAAGTTATGGGAGGTATATAAAATCTATGAGAACCTTTATTTTACCCATGACTAAGCCCACATATAACAACATTAGCAACTTTCCATAAGGGACAAAAACTTGTGTGTTTGCATAAGTAGTTGCTTTAAGCCCACCTAGGAACGAGACTGACTTGACTGCGTGGTGTTATATGGTTAGGAATAATGTTTCGCATGCTACATGTGTATTCCTATTTGTGTTGTGACCAAAAATATCCGTGTGAACCCTAACTCGAATCATGACTTATACACATCCATAGTAAGTCATGCTAGCCATACTTTTATATAGCCATTATGCATTAAGGACATAAATACTTTATATCAAGTTCTCCCACATTAGGACACACATATATGCATAGTTGAGGAACGCATAAAATGCATATAAAGCACTCACAATCCATGCATAAAGTATGCCTTTTAAAAGTAAGCTCATTCATTCTCTATATGAATTACATATCCATACATCATATTTAAAAATATACCCATGCATTCTTCATATGGACTATATAAGAGTATGCTCATTCATTCTCCTTGTGAATTACATGTCTATACATGGTATGTAAAATGTATGCTCATGCATTCTTCACATGAATTACTTAAAAGTATGCTCATTCATTCTCCATATGAAGTACACATGTTATTCAAACTATGCCAATGTACTCATCATATATCAGCCACTTGTTCAGACATATTTACTGAAGTACACACGTTGATTCTTCATATGAAATACATACATGATTCATTAAGTATGCTCATATATTTCTTACATAATTCCCATGTTCATACATGATAAATCGATATGCTCATGCATTCTTTACATAATTCACATGTCGATACATGATAATTTAATATGCTCATGCATTACTTACATAATTCACATATCCATACATGATTGTTCATTGTGCCCATGCATTACTCACATAATTTAAATGTTCATACATGATAATTCGATACACTAATGCATTTCCTACATAATTCACATGTCTATACGTGATGATTTAATATGCTCGTGAATTACTCATATGATCCTCATATCCATACATGATAATTTAATATACTTATGCATTCCTTACATGATTCAAATGTATATACATGAAAATTTAATATGCTCATGCATTACTCATATAATTTACATGTTCATACATGATTATTAAATATGCTTATTCATTTCTTACATAATTCTCATGTCCATACATGATGATCTTGTATGCTCATGCATTACTCACATAATTCCCATGTCCATACGATATAATTCGATATGCTAATGCATTTCTTACATAATTCACATATTCATATATGACGATTCAATATGCTCATGCATTACTCACATAATTCACATGTTCATACATGATGATTCAATATCCTCATACATCTTCCTACTGTAAATATACATGACATTGGATATATGCATGCACGTACTTTCATATAAGTATACGTATTCATATATAACATACTAGGTAATATCCACATAGTATTAATCGATATGCTATGTTATAAACATATAAGATATTACATAACATGTTATCCAAATAGTATCCATGATTACAAAATGACATGCTATAAACATGACATTCAGGGGACTATTCGTGTATTGGATATAATATCACATAGTGCCATGCCATAAATATGACATTTAAGGGACTATTCATATAGTGAACATAACATCACACAATGCTATGCCACAAACATGACATTGAAGATAGTAGGCACATTATCTCCCTCCATATCCTTCGCTTAGTTAAGATAGTATTCATATGCTAGCGAACGTTGTTTTCTTAAAATCGATGTGTTATTACTTCTAAAGTAGTTGACGTGCTTCTTTATGGCTTGGAATAATTTTGGATCGTGGAATGGTCTGTGTGACAATTACATCTTTATGCATACATATCATAATATACCTAATCATTTTAATATCATCACATAAGCAGCTAAAGATAATGGAGGATGGAAAATCAGTTACTGATTTCGACAGAGATGAAGTCATTGGTAAGCCACAATGGTTCACCAAGCAAGACATATTTGAAACACTGACCAATTTCTTGGAGATAAAATAATTTAAGGATGTGGTAGCTAAAGTGGTGAAAACCATCTACAAAAAGAAGAAACCAATAGAGAAAGATGAAGAAGAGGGTGATATTCTAGATTTAGAAGAAGTCGGTATGGATGCGAAAGCCAATGAAGGAAAAGCCAAAGGAAAGGATATAGCATCAGTTTTCACAAGGGCCGAAGGAGAGATCTACAGTGGGCAAGAAGAGATGATGGATTGTGGAGGATGGAAGGTCCCAAGACTTGAAAACTTCAATGATGTGGTGTATTTTAGTGCCCATAAGAATGGTTTTGGAGCCAACATGATCAAGCACCAAGAAGAAACCAAGGAAGAGACTACAGAAGAAGTAACAGTGCATGTTGAGAAGAAGTTCGATGCTGCTTTGGAAGAAACTGTGCGAGCTCTAGAGGTCATAATGAAGGATGGCATAAAGATTTTCTCCAAAGAAGATGAGCTATAAAAGATCACAAGAAAGTCTACAGAGATGTTGCTAGCCTTTGAGGAATACCAAATAGAAGATATGATCATGGGAACACAAGACCCTTCGCCTGTGGAGGAGGAAACCACATATGTAATAGATATAGCTACTATTTCAATCAGGACAAGGTAGCTGATAAGTCTTTTAATAATAAGAAATCTAAGTTTTCTTACACATGTGTTATTTTTCATGATGGCATTCCATATAACTATGAAAATTTATTACATTTCTTTAGCATTGATGACATTACTTTGCATGAAATAAACTTGGGAAAAGAAGATGACCCTAAAAAAGTATGTATCTTACAAGACCTAACTCTCAAAAAAGAACTGACATCGTCAAAGTTTTCAAAGTTTTGAAAATGCATGTTAAGGCCTTGGCTTGGTCTTATGTGGATATGCCAGTGTGGATCAACACACAGCAGAACAGATAATCCTGACTGATCTTAAGGTTACCCCGATAAACCAGAAATTACATAGATTAAGACTTGAATGGGCCGAGAAAGTAAAAGAAGAAGTTCAGTAGTAGTTAAAAGCTAGTTTTTAGAAGCTGTAGAATACCCTAAATGGTTGGCGAATGTGGTACCAGTCCCCAAGAAGGATGGAAAGGTAAGAGTGTGTGTGGATTTCAGAGATTTGAACAAAGCATCGCCCAAAGAGGACTTCCCTTTGCTTTATATTGATGTCCTAGTGGATAGAGCAGCCTACCTAAAATGTTCCCGTTTGCTGATAGTAACTTTGATTATAATGAAATTATAATAAGCGAGAAGGATAAGGCCAAAACAATCTTAATCACTGAGTGGGGTGCTTTTTGTTATAAAGTTAGGCCATTCAGACTGAAGAACGCTGAGGTAACTTGTCAAAGAGCGGTGACCACCTTGTTACATGATATGATCCATAAAGAGATAGAAGTGTACTTGGATTACATGTTAATCAAATCTGATACTCGAGAAGCTCATGTGGGTGTCTTAGTTAAATTTTTGTTAAGGGTGAAAGAGTACAATATAAGGCTTAATCCTTAGAAATGCACATTTGGGGTGACATCTTGAAAGCTATTGGGGTACGTTATTAGTAAAAGAGTTATAGTGATAGATCCAAATAGAGCTGAAGCGATTGAAGAAATGCCCCCACCAAGAACAGAAAAGGTGGTATGGTCCTTTTTTGGGTCTTTACAGCATGTAATCCACTTTAAAGTAAGGCTAACTCCGATCTGTGAGCCCATATTTAAGCTAATACAAAAGGATCAGCCTGTGAAATGGAATGAGCAGTGCTGAATTGCCTTTGACAAAATGAAGGCATATTTGGAAAACAATACTATGACACCTGAAGCGGGATGACCCTTGACTCTTTATTTGGCGATCGAAGAAAGGTCTGTAGGGGCTATATTAGTGTAAGAAGATGCTGATAAGAAAGAGTCTCCTATCTACTACCTCAGTATAAGATTAATCGAGTATGAGACACAGTACTCCATGATAGAGAAGACTTGTACGGCCATGGTGTGGATTACAAAGAAGCTATAACACTACTTCTAATCCTATAAAGTAGTGGTAGTGTCTAAAGTAGATCCCATCATATATCTGAATTTATCTCCTAGTTTAGTGGGAAAGTTGGCCAGATGGTTACTTCTATTATCTCAATTTGACATTGAGTACTAAATTAAGAAGTTCATCAAGGGAAGGGTAGTAGCATAGTTTTGTGCTAGTCATCTATTAGATCCCGAAGAAGAAGTAAGCTCATCTATTAGATCCTGATGAAGAAGTAAGCTTGGAATTTCCAGATGAGCAATTGGCTATGATACAAGCTGAAGAGAAAAAATAGCATATGTTCTTTAATAGGGCAATGAATAGCAATGGAGCTGGCTTAGGGGTATTAATTGTCACCGCAACAGGAAAGTTGATACCTCTCTCAAAAAGGTTAAATTTTCCAGTCACAAGCAATGAAGTGGAGTATAAATCCTGTTTATTCGGGATCGATGCTTTAATTAAACTTAAGGCAAAAAATGTTGTTGTAATTGGAGACTCCTTATTGGTAATCCGATAAGTAATCGAGGAGTGGGAAGTGAAAGAGGAATCTCTAAGGCCTTATCTTGAAGCAGTAAGAGAGCGAAGCAAGTAGATCCTAGAATGTGTATTCCGATATCTGCTTAGGGAGGAGAACAAGATGGAAGATGCTTCAGCTACCTTTTTATCGTTGTGGGAAAGACCGAAGGAGCAACCAGTCAGATCGATTATCTTTACTTTAACTTCAGGGCATTACTTCTAGATAAAGGAGGTCAAGACATTGACTTCAGTAGAGACACCTTGGTACCACGACATCGTTCATTATATCAAGATAGGTCAATGTCAAGTAGAAGGTAGTCAATCAGACAGAATTACATTGTATCGGTTGGCCTTGCAGTTTAAATTGTTGAATGATCAGTTGTATAAATGTACAACAGAAGGTCTTTTACTAAGATGTATGGATGAAAACGAGGTAAAGCAAATCATGCAGCAAGTACATGTGGGGTTATATGGTCCACATATGAGTGGGATAGCACTAGCAAAGAAGTTTCTTTAGCAAGGATACTTCTAGCTAACAATGCAAGAAGATTGCGTAGATGAAGTCAAAAGGTTCCACGAATGTCAAATATATGGGGATGCATCACATTTGCCACCATTAGAACTACAAGTACATTCTACTCCTAGGCCTTTCTCAGTATGGAGCATAGACATTATCGGTGAAGTTCAACTGTTAGCGATAAATGAGAAAAATTTCATGGTAGTAGCAGTAGAGTACTTTTCAAAATGGATAAAACCCCAATCCTACACCGGCATCACTGCCAAAAAGATGGTTAAGTTTATAGAAAGTCACATTTTCACTAGATATGGTGTCCCACATCACATAGTGACAGATAATACGGTTCAATTCAAGCTAGGACAGCTGATTTGCTAGCCAAGAACAACATTGAACATCATAAGTCATATCCTTATGGACCACAAGAAAACGGGGCAGTAGAGGCAGCCAACAAAACCATAAAAAGGATAGTCTCCAAATGTTCGCTACCTATAGAGATTGGGCTAAAAAGTTTCCATTTGCTTTGTGGGGATATCAAAAATCAACCAGAAGGCCTACAAGGGTAACTCCTTTCTCGTTGGTGTATAGGATGGAAGAAGTTTTTCTAATAGAAATGGAAGTCAAATCACTGAGAGTTGTATTGGAGGCTGAATTGCTACAATCTGATGGATGAGGGGGAGATACAAACAGTTAGCATTGATTGACTAGAAGCAGCTATAAGCACTAGAAAGTCTGTAGATTTATCAAAAGATAATGGCTATGGCTTACAACAATCGGGTGAAAGGAAACAAC
>CAOJCR016340845.1:0-10501 GCA_948330485.1 Euphorbia neoarborescens
AAGACCCAAATTTTAACCCAAAAAAATTAGAGAATGAAACGAAATTCGGAATCGAAATGCAGAAATAGTGAATTCTGGAATCATAAATCCCATTTGAAATCAACAAATACAAGTAAACAATAGAATTAAAGAATAAAAAGAAAAGCGAAGAACCTGGAGAAACGAGATGGAGTGAGCATGAGCAACACTTGAAACCCTAAAGTAATTTTCTCCATATTCAGAATTTAAGATCATCGACTGAAAATACAAAATTTGAACTGCTTACCGATTCAATTACGGGAGCTTGTGACCGATGAAGGTCAGACGGAATCCAAACTGGCGGCGGCGATCTTAGTCATAGTTTGTGTGGAAACAGAAAGAGGTAGAGTAGCCGGTGATGAAACTGGAGGAGATGTACTGTGAGGTGGAGTAGCAAGCGGCGACAGAGGCTGAGGCACAGGCAGAGACGGTGTCGTTAAAGCGTCAGGGTCAGTGGGGGGAGAGATTTTCAGAGATTTCAAAGCTGATTTCGAAGGGGTAGGAGGAAAACAGGACGTGGAAGAAACACACATTAGGTTATGCATACCTATAATTTTTTAAAATTTTTTGATTAATTTTTTAAAATTTTTTGATTAAATATATTACAATTTTTAGAAAGTACAAAAATATTAATTAAAATTATTACTTAAATTTCCTAAGCATGCCTGATCCTGGTAGCTGACTCGAATTGAACCCTACCTAAACTTTTTTTAAAAAAAAAGGTTATTACTTAAATGATGTATTTCTTGTATATTTTAATCACCTTGATTTTATTAAAAAAAGTTAACAAAATACTATTAATGATGTACTTTTGTTTAAAAAAATTAGTTTTGGATAAGTATTTTCCAATATTGTTTTTTACCCTTTTAAATAAAAATATACTAATGTGAAAATTTTAATAATGTTTTTTATTTTGTAGTATTATATATGCTTTTAAAAACTATTATAATACACAGGTATATATATGTATATTTAATCTATGGTAAAATAGTATACATACAAATATATATATTTTAGTTTTTGCAACACTTTATATAAAGGTTATAAAAATGTTTCAAAAAATATGTCCAAAATGAAATTTTGCATTTAATGCAACGCTTTTCTTAATGTGTTGCCATAGACCTAAAATCTAACAACCCTATTGCAACACTCATGGGCAACACTTAGATAATGTGTTGCTAAAGGCCATTTGTGGCATAGTGATGCAAGAATTATAAAAATAATATTCTACATCTTTTGATTATTACAACATAAAATATCATAAGTCATCTTCGTGCATTTAAACATTCATGTATAATATCAACGTTATCTTTACAAAAAAAATCAAAACTCATTCTAATCCCATATACACTTAGTGTTGATTAACTCAATATAAATATTAAGTATTTAAAATAAGAATTAAACAAAGATGAAACAAGTAATATCAAGCAATTCCATCTTACTTCATGAAAATTATGTTTAGAGAACAACAAACATAATGAAGTGTTATTGCAGTAAAACTGAAATAATTAATCCATATAATGGTTGTCAATCATTATAAATATTTTCCGATAGGAGTTTGTCATCACTCCAAGGAATTTCATACAAGTAAACAATCAAATGCAGGAGAGTATGATTAACTTTCTCCAAAATAGAAATACAAAAAACAAAAAGAACCAAGGAGAAGAGTATAACTCCTTACGGGGTTGTAACTCTTTCATGTATAAGGAATTCTTCTCTAGACGAATAGACTTCTTTCTTCCCTTGTCAACCCTCTGACTTAGTGTGGAATTCCTCCTTATTAGGAGTCTCTCTCTAAGTGTTTGTATTTTAAATAGAGTGTGTTCTCACTCTAAAAGTCTGCTATAAAATGTTGAATTTGATGGGTATTTATAGAGTTTTAGGGTGTTAATTATGTGTTTATTGGTTGAAGGATGTTTAGACGTGTTAGGATTGGTCTAGAATGGATAAGGATAAATTTGGAGTGAAGAAGGAATACAATATTCATTTCATGTATGACCATTAGAATTAACCGCCTGAAATCGAGCAGGTCCTGCTCGTGGCAACGGGAGTCGCCATTGCGGCATTCTCCTGGAACTTTTGTTCTTTATTCATGCATAGGTTACAGTTGTGACAAGTAGAGTTGTGGTGCAATTTTCTACACGTGGCATAGTATTGGTTCACACATTACCGTAAGTATACGGGTCGTACAAGTAGTATAAAATGTGTTTTTAAGTCCAAGTTTCGATCTATGAGGAAAAGGGCAGCGATTTATCATCTTTATTAACTCTGTCTATGGTAATCATAATTTGAGAGTGATTTTATTATGCCAAATAAAATTAAATCCAGTGAGGATGAAACTAGCTAATAAGAATTGCCGTATATTTAGAACGGTTTTATTTACGTTATTATTTCTCATGATCATATGAATATAACCCTTAATTGGCATGCATGGATGGAGTATTTGTTCTTTGATTATTGCAACGAACATTACCGGAATTGGTATAATTAACTCTACCCGATTGAGATGGATACGGTCTTCTACATTCCGTTACATCTTTTGATTATTGCAACGCATCGAAATATAGATTACAAATCCAAATTTAAATACAGATGAATATTTCCAATCTTTCGTCTTTTAACAAAACCCTAGAACAACTTCTGAATTCACATATAACAAGGTATGATTAACTCATGCCATATGCATTGTATTGAAACAAGAATTAAAAGTAAACATGATAGAATTTCATTCATATAAACCCAAATTGTATAATACGTACAAACTGTTTAGAGAAATTAGGATGAAGAATTCTATAATACAAAGATCATACATAATCAAACATAATCAAAGGTTGCCAATCTTCTCATATGCTTATCCTTGTTTGTCAGACTAAGGAACCTTTGCATTAGACTTGCAAACAATCATCCTAGAGGGTATGATTAACTCCTCCTCTAAATACACATACAAACATACCTATAAAATGTAACAAAAAAGAATGCAAAAACTTGTAAGGATTACACCCTTCATCCATAGAAAAAGTACACAAACCAGTAGGATGTATCTTCCTTATGTCTTCTCCCTACAGTGATATTGATGGATGTCTCTCCTTCTTTTTCTCTCTAACTTAACATATATCCAAGTGTGAATGATTTGATGTATTATTGGGTATTTGTAGAGGTTTTAGGTTTGTTATAGATGTAATTGATTGGTTGGAAGATGTAGGAACATGTCAGGATTGGTCCATAATGGATAAGGGTCTATTTGATGGAAGTTGGGGAGGTTGCAACATTCGTTTCATGAAAGAGCTGTTAAAAATAACTTCCATGCAGTTTTGGTCGCGATCACAATAGATGAAGTAATGATCGGGACTCCTTGCTGGAAGTTAGGCCTTGATTATTGGTGAATGTCGCGATCTGGATAACACTGTACAACTTTACTTGTTTTATCCATAACTTTATTGACCGATATTAGAATTAGGTGATTAGAGATCTATTGGAAAGATACAATAATTATATTAAACTTACTGTCAAATGAGTATTTCCAAATTCGACCTCTAAATACTTTAAAATCTACCCCAAATTTGCTGGATGAACATTAAAGCACCAATTGGATGCCATTTCTCCCTTCTTTTTGCTCTTTTGTCTGTTTCTCATCCTGTTTGTCCCAAATCTTATCATTTCATCTTGATATGTAATTTTCCATGTCTTGAGTCCTTAAACTTGTAAAAGAAGTACTTTCTATGAAAATGACATGTAAGCAAACATTAAACAACACAAAATATACATGATATATACCTTATTAGTATACCTAATACTCGTACTTTGCACTTGTATCAAATTCCCCCACACTTACTCTTTGCTTATCCTCAATCAAAGGTATATTTTGTCTCTAAACTTACAACTCTTTTAATACAAGTATTCTCTTGAACAATATGCTAATGAATAAAGAACTTAATATGTTGTGGAATCATTCAATATTTTAGTTAATCAACAAAACACAGTTCAATAAGTCATGGCATTGTTTATTTCTGTGTAACACAAGAACTTCATAGATTGTTAGTTAAACATCTATTACTTTCTTAAAACCTGATGTTCAAACCATATCTAAGATAGAAATGATAGATGTTTAGGGACAATTTTAGAACACATGCTCTAGTTTTATGTCTCAAGGCATCTTTTGGTAAGTTAGGTTTCTACCCCCAAAAGTGGCCGCATTTTACGCTCCATACCACTTCTTACCTCTCTTGCATAACTTTTGAAAGAATCTTGAAAGTAAATGTTTTATGGTTTTTAGTGGTTGCATTTTATGCTTCATACCACTCTCCCATTTTGACATAAAAGTACTTTAATTTTCTCTCAATTGATACCCTCGTCCTTTATTGACAGAAAACTCACATGAATTATGGCTTTAGTTTACCTTATTAAATCACATTTTTCTAAAGATATAAAATTTGTCCTTCAATGTTCAAGTATTTCATAGATGTGTAACTATGTCTAGGAATTCAAATGCATAACATAACAACTTATACTTTAACTAGTTGAACTTTATTTAAGTGTTACTAAAAAGATTGGATTCCAACAACTATTAAGTTCATAATACTGATATGCTGAAGGGAATAATGTATAAAAACAAATGTCATGATTTAATATAAAACAAGAATTTCCTGTGAACAATAAAGAATAATTTGTAAGAATTAGTATATAAAAAGTATAATCATGCATATTATAACATAGTCAAAAACTTTATTCTTTTTCTAACTTAAAAACTTTGCATGATACTCTTTCAAAAGATGTATAAAAATGCTTTGACTTTTTTATACAAGATAGAAAAAATTTAAAATTTGACCCATTTTTAACACATAACATATATACACTTTAGCATATGTGTTTACAGATATACTCCCCTATACTTAAACGACACAATATCCTCATTATATGGAAGTACATGGTTTACACAAACATTAATATAATATAAAACAAAAAGGATACAAAAAATTCCTTTGGTAGGGTTCTTCAATGAGCGGAATGTTGAGAATCCTTGATTGGCCTTGTCATGAATTGGCCATGTCGTGTATTCAACATTTGCTTTATGGAATATGACAGAAATTCACTAAATAACATCATTAGCCAACCTCTAGGATTAAGTCAATCAAAATAAAAAATAAAAATAAACATATACATAACATGCAATTATATACAATCATGCAATATATACATTCCACAAATCAGAATACAAAACACTTTTCCAACTAGCAACCATTTTTCCCCAACAACGGTGCCAAAAACTTGGTGCAAATTTTCTATATGTTGCATTGTATTGGTTTAGACATTATCGCAAGTATACGGGTTGCACAAATAGTATAAAATAGATTTTTAAGTCCAAGTATCGATCCCACGGGGAAAAGGGCAGCGGTTTATCATGTTTATTAACTCTGTCTATGATAATCATAATTTGAGAGTGATTTTATTATTCTACATAAAATTAAATCCAATAAAGATGACACGAGCAAATATGAATTGAAGTATATTCATAACGGTGTTGTTTATGTTATTATTTCTCATGATCATATGAATGTAACCCTAAATTGGCATGCATGAATGGAGTATTCTTTTTTTAATTATTCCAACAAACACTACCGAAATTGGTATGATTAACTCTACCTGGTTCAGATGGATTCAGTCTTCTACATTCCATTGTGTCTTTTGATTATTGCAACATATCGAAATATAGATTACAAACCCAAATTTAAGTACATATGCACATTTCTAGTCTTTCATCGTTGAACAAAACCCTAGAACAACTTCTAAATTCATATATAACATGGTATGATTAACTCATGCCACATGCATTGTATTGAAACAAGAATTCAAAGTAAACAAGATAGAATTTTATTCATTTAAACCCAACTTGTATAATACATACAAACTGTTTAGAGAAATTACGATGAAGAATTCTATAATACAAAGATCATAAATAGTCAAACATAATCAAAGGTTGTCAATCTTCTCATATGCTTGCCCTAGTTTGTTAGACTAAGGAACCTTTGCATTAGACTTGTAAACAATTATCCTAGGGAGTATGATTAACTCCTCCTCTAAATACACATATAAACATACTTACAAAATGTAACGGAAAAGAATGCAAAAACGTGTAAGGATTACACCCTTCATACATAGAGAAAGTACATAAACCAGTAGGATGCGTCTTCCTTATGTCTTATCCCTACAACGATGTTGATGGATGTCTCTTGGTCGTTTCAAGATTACCATTAATTTTACTTGAGGTCTGACCTATCACGGATTGGATAACCCAAGATCAAACATGGGGATCTTGGCGTGTTAAGATACGTGGTCAGTATGAGTGTATAAAGAATAAGCAATCATGGGATTCAGTAATAAAGAAAATAAGTAAAAACAATATTTTAAAAGAGTGAGAAGAAGTCTTTGGAAATTGCACGGGACATGTGAGGACAATAAAATAGAAGGAGAAAAGTATAGGTGCCATCCGGTCTGATAATGGTTATGAACACCACAATGCCTGGAGATGCATATATATTCATTGATGGGGGATTTGACGGGTAGAAACCTATCTCTAGGATGACTACCCTCATTTAATCGAATCTCCCTTGAGCCTAACTCTTACCATACTCAAGTGCTTGGCTAATATTATTTAGGCACAGGATCTCTTTAAACCATTTTGGATCCAAGGAGAATTATCTCTGACCTCCTAGAAATCCTAAGATTCCACTATAGTGATCTATTACCAGCTCACACTTTTGCGGCAGCTAATAAAATAGTAACAGCAATACGGTGGGCCAGGCCATATTAAGCCTGAATTCATAAACACAAGAAATCCAAGCAATATATACTCTTTAAAAGAGCCCAACCTTCTAAACATTCAAAAACCCATACTTGAACAAAATGTCACCCACACAATGGGTTAGTTGCACATGGTTTAAAGAAGAAATGCAAAAACAAACGTAATGAAAACTACAGCAATACAAAAGAGTAAAAATGGGCAAAGAAAAGCAAACTAAAGTAAATGCACCCTCCTCTTGCAGTTGAAGATGATCACTGATGCCGTGTCTATGGGAATGATGGAGGTTGGCAAATGATGAATGAAAATGGAGAAGAAGAATGATGAAGAAGATGAGCTCCCAAAAGCTTCTGCCCTAAAATCTAAGCGAAGGAAAATTAAAGAAAAACAACTAATTCCCTCTCTCTCCCCTCCAAAAATCTTCACTTAGAGGTATATATACCCCTAAAAAGTGGTTGTCCAATCAAAGGTAAGGGGGGAGAAGAATTTTCTACCAACTCCCAAAAATCTATCCAATCCATTTCAGTTTTGGTGATGATGGCCATATCAAGTTGGTAAATGTGTCAGTACGTACCATCCCTACTTCTTTCCTTTTTGAGCATGCATCCAAAGATGACCTTTTAAACCTCGTACACCCAGTTGATTGAATTCATTTGGAAGTTCCCTTAATTCCTTTATGGCTTCTTTTCATTGCGACCTTCTGACCAGATCTACTGGTTGACATGCATCCGCGTCAGTTACATTTTCTATCTGATGAATATGGCATCGAACTGAGTCCCCTTAGCTCCAGGGAAATGAAGTTCATTTGGTCAGGAGAGTTGAAAAGGGGCAGCTATCATCTAGTTTCATCTCATCCAGTCTTCTCGAGATCTAGGATCTTCTATAACATCCGTACTCCTCCTTATGTAATCCCCTATTTGTCCGGGCGCGAGTGATCTATGAGCTTCAGGTCTCTGCATTAAATTTAACCAGATAAGATTTGCTACAAAAGTACTAAAATTAAGCATAAGCAACCATTTTGTCATTATAAATGTGCAAATGAAAGGAAAATAGTAAAAATTGTGCAAATGAATTAAGGAAGCATGTAAAGAATAAGGCATTTATATTTAGAAAAATAGGGTGTCGAATGCATGCTATCAAATTCCCCTACACTTAGGCCTTACTCATCCCTGAGTAAGGAGAACGAACTGAACTAACCCTGTTTAGATGCATGAATTTTCCATACAAGTTAAGGGAGAAAAATAAAAGTCATAGAGCACCTTCCCAATCCGGTATTGAAGAGTTGACCACAGATCCCCTATGTATGATTGGACATCAATACCGAGTCCAAGAGAGTATGGGTGGATGAACTAGGCTAAGCCGAACAATTGAAGTGAGACTTGTGTTAGGAGAGATTTACCAGGAGAACCTTATAGGGGAAATACGTTCCTGTTTTTAGCGTTATTTGGTTAGTTAGTGAGTCTACTTAACCTTAGATTGTAGAGAGCATCCTATTAGGCACTTTCAGCTTGCAGGGGGCGAGTTCTACTATGGATATTCACGCTTTATTCCTAGGTTTTTTTGGACTAAAAATAAAAATCTATGTGGCTTAACGCACACTTATTCCCTAATCTATATCTAGGCTCTCTACTTTCTTTAGCCAAGGAAGACTTTTATTTGGGTTAGTTTATGGCTACTTTTCAAGTTGCATTCTACCCACAAGGTTTTGAATGAAACCTCCCATTGTGTTCATCTCAGGGGGTTGACAAGTTGGTCTTCCCTTATTTGAGCAGAATGTATAACACTCGATTACTTTTATTGTAATACTATAAAATCCTCAAATAGTAGCAGCTAAACCTCTTACCATCCGTCCTACAATCTACTCAGTCCAGTTGACTTGGCATATTAATTCAGGAATCATATAATTCTCCACATTCAAAGGATTAAGACTTTCATCTATGGCTATCATAATGTCTTGGCTTAACTAGCATGCAACATACAACAATTACAGTGATAAACATACAATCAACTCTCCTAATTTTCCTAACATGCTTCCTATATTTTAGGAAGTTTCAAAAATTTTAATACCCAACTTACTGATTTTAGCAATGGTACAATGGCTACCCCTACATTTAAATAGAACTTTATCCTCAAAGTGCAATAAGAAACAAAGAAAGAAATGAAAAACACTAAGTAAAAGGGAAAGGTGTAAGGGGGCTTCCTAGGTGCCGGATATATTACGATAGTTAAAATCTGGTAGGTGGGCAGATAGGGTGATTTAGACATCTTTACTGAAGCAGGGATTAGGAGAGGAATGAAGCGTCTACAAAAATCAACAAGAGATAATGAACAAAAATAGATATATACATATATACCTACAGAGTTAGAGTTGAATTGGATAGGAGATGGTAGATTTGGGCGGGAGGTCGGGTGACATATGTGTAGGCGGATGAGAGGTGGCAAGAGGGATCACCAAGAAGATATGGCTTGCACCTCTGTTTGTTGACTTTGAATTTCTGGCCCTTTTGTTCTCTAATTCAATCATCCCATAAGGAAAAACACTTGCAATTCGAAAAGGACTGGACCATTTGGACTTTGCCTTCCTAGGAAACAGTTTGAGGCGGGAGTTGTATAGAAGGACCAGCTGTCTGGGTTAAAACTCCTTTCTGATTATTTGTTTATCATGCCAAGGCTTAGTGCTTTCGTTGTGTAACTTGTCGTTCTTGTAAGCGTTCCTTCTTAACTCTTCTAGCTCATTTAATTGGAGGAGCCTCTTCTTTCCAACTTGCTCGAGATCGAAGTTCAGTGCTCTTATTGCCCAATAAGCCTTGTGCTCTAACTCTACCGAGAGGTGGCATGACTTTCCATACACAAGGTGATACGACATAACTCTAATGGGGGTTTTGTATGCGGTCTGGTAAGCCCATAAAGCATCATCCAGCTTTAAAGCCCAGTCCCTTCTTGAGGGACTTACCGCTTTCTCTAATATCCATTTCAACTCCAGGTTACTGACCTCCTGTGATGAACCGACTTTCAAACATATATTGGCGAAAACAATACACTAAGTTTAGGTCATCAAATATGCAGAAAAATTAAAAACATTAAATTTAAATAAATTAATAACGTAATACAATTCAAATAACTAAAACATATTGTTCAAACTAAAGGTTCATCCTTAATTATTACATAAAGGTCTCTAAGCAACTCTCCACTCGAGCCCCATAAATAAGCCCAAATAGCAATAACACATCACTTGCAAGATCTGAAAAATTTTGCCATTTGGTGACGAGTAACTAAACAATCCAATCACATTTCTCAAAAATTAAATAAAGAACACACGACGGATAAAATACCATTTAATAAAATAATTCAACAAAACAAAGCTTATGTGAAAATAAGTAAAGTTTCGAAATTCATAAACAAAACAAATCAATTTCAGAAAATCATAAGTTGAATAAACCAATAACTTTCAAATAATAATAACTTGATGAAAACCTATACGATTTCAAATCGATCAAATGATCAAGTAAATAAAAGGGAATTAAAATCCAAAAATCCCAAAATCACAACTCAATATCATCAAGTTAACATTGGCAGAGACGCTTGGGAACAAATCGTGGCTCCCGAACCCTTGGTGAACAAATCGCGGCTCACCTAAATCAATCAATAGGAACAAATCGCGGCTCCCGACCCAATGTGAATAAATCG
>CAOJCR016341589.1:0-12580 GCA_948330485.1 Euphorbia neoarborescens
GGGTTCGGACAAGACACTTACTTATCCTTTTTCGAAAAGCTTTAAGAAATCGACAATTTTTTAGAAAAAATAAAGAATGATTATTTGCGCTAAAACCTATAATTGATTTTAATTATTTAATTTTATGTGATCGCGCATCCAAAAAAGCGGTAAATAAAACAGTAAAATAAATCACAGTATTACAACCCTTCACATCAAACTATCCTATGGGGATACATTTGTTAAAAAGGGAAAAGGGGGAACATCCACGCAAGCATTTTAAAATAAATTGCATAAAAATAAACACATTGCACTATCATAATGCTTGAAATGGACATATGAGGAATGGGGGAGTAAGATAGCTCGGGGTCATACAATTGGGGGGACGTCCGGTTAAAAGCGATTTTATTGAACCGGATGTTTTGGATCGGAGGATGGACTTGCGGCGGCCCGAAAAATATTTTTTGGCTAAAATTACATTTGGGTTGACTGAAATTTTCCGCTGAGCCAAACTCGCTTCTTGCAACAAAATAATTCCTATAATATATATTCTCTTCCTCTTTTGATTTATTTTCTTCACTAATTCCCGTCTTTTTTTAATTTTTATCTCGACTATCAATACCACTCATCATTTTTTATTTATTTAAAAATAAATAAAAATAATTTAGGTAAAAATAATTTTGATAAAAATTATTAAAGCAAGGAATCTCGGGTCAGGCCGGGCCCGGGGGCCAAAAACTCAAAAACACATATTTGATTCGGTTTCTTCACGGTATATTGCCAGAGTCTTCGGTTTGTCACAATCAACTCAAACGAACCTAAAAAACGAGAAAAGTAGCTGGCAAAGTGCCATTTTTCATCATAGCCTTAGGGTAAAAACCCGGTGCTCACACCTGGCCTCTTCTAGCCCTAGATATGAGTGCATTAAGCACGAATGTGCCCATATAGGGTTGTATGTTATCCCGTACTCGAATTAGAAGCATCAACTCATTCTCATTAATTTTATTTGCTTCCGATTTGCCAAAAAAATTAAGGGTCACAAACTTGTAAATATAAAACAAAACTGGATCCTTAATGTACGATGCTTTCATGTTGCTAGAATTGTATCTTCCCCTCCCTATCATAGCCCAATAGTTTCGATGAAAGTAATCCTCGGGCCACGTGTAAACATCCCCAAGTATCCCTAAGATGGCCCTCACCTGATCAGCATTCAACTCATATTTCATCCCAAACAAGCGGAATCTAATACTCTTTTCCCTAGTTATTCAATTCGTTATTGTATAGAAAGAGGTATGGAACTCCACTACTAATTCTTTCTACAGAATCGACAAAATTCGACCATTCCAAAGCCTCAAATTGTTTCCCTAAGCTCATTTCTAACCATACAATTACTCATCCAATCTTCATCAAAATGCTAAAAAGGAGAACACTAGAGAAAAAAGAGAAGTACCACATACCTTCATCCTCTGTCAGTAGAGGAAAGGGACATCTGAGTCGCTGTAATAGGGTCGTCAGGGGAGCCATCAACTGCTCTAGGTTGATTGCGTTCTATTGGGAATCAGGAAATTCTCCCTGAGCTGTCGGATGTGCCTTCTTTTGCTTCTTGGCCATTTGATTTAACCTAAAAGAAATCAAAGAAATTAATAAAGAAAGAGCAAAAGAAAAACAACACAATTCAAATGAAAGCATACATCTAAAATAAGAGAAGAAAAGAAAACTTAAATGGAAATCAAAACAAAAGAGCAAGAAAAGTGAAAGCCAATTGCTAATTTTGAAACCCATAATTCATGGGATAAGGCAAAATAGAAACCTAAAGAATAATGCATACTTTTATGTATTTATGTACTGACTCATGTGATATAGGATTTAATATGGACAAAATCAAATTGGAATAGTAGCTTATCAACATCGTAGTGGTATTCACAACCATCATCAACAGGGATTTCCCTCTTATGCTACAATAGCAAATCTTCCTTCTGTATTTATAAGATCAAAATCACAGAAATCCTAATTCAATTTTAACATGGTAGCCCACCGCTTTTTAATCATACAATGATATTCATGTAACATTCTGTCAAAATTATGCATTCAAATGGCAGTTCATAGACTTATATATTCACCACCCTTAACTACATATGCATCAATATAGCAGTCTCTCTATCATTCTTGAAGCATGCCATCAATTCTAGAGTTTGCAAATAATAGAAAGCATCCACTAGTGAATAATAGATGAAGATAGCATTGCATAAAATCCAAATTTCCCTAACCAACATCAAGCCCAAAAAGCATCAAATCTTAATCTCGCTAAACCCACAATCGTGCCCTTAAGCATACATGCACTTGCCAATTCAATATGGAAACATTCACTACACAGCAAAGTAACATGTATCAAGCTGAAATTTAAATTAACAGATCATTTAAGGAAGAAAGGATTCAAATAATCCTAACTTAATTTCAATGAGAAATCATTCAAGCGTGGAAGAGAGTTATATAGTATAGAATTGAACGAGAGAAGTTGAATTCGTACCTGGGAGCCATAGTTTGAGAATTAGGTCAGAACAGATAAATCCCCAAATTGAAATTCAACCGAACCTAAATAAGAAATAATGACGAAATAGATAGAAGGGAAAGCGAGGGAAAGAGAGAGAGAGTGAGAGTGTGAGAGTGACAATCGAAGGAGAAGGGGAAGTAGAGACGAGTAAGATTGAACAGATGGAAGAAGAAATTTAAAATTGGGGATTTTTAATATTTGCTCTAAAAAAACGAAACTCATCATGTTTATTGAAGAACACAGCGTGTTTCTATAATAAATAATTTTATCGGATTCGAGGTGCAAGACTTGCCGTGTTGTTTACCAACACGGCGTGATTTAAATATAAGATTATGCCCTGAGTTCTAGTAGACAACTTGCCATCGTGTTACTATAACACGGCATGTTGGAAGCTGGAACTCAGCGTGTTAGCATAAAAACTCGGCATGTTTTTAAATTGAAAAAATTGCCTCGAGTTCCAGAAGCAAACACGCCAGTGTGTTCACAGAACACGATGTGTTTTGCTGCTGGACTCGTCCAGTTACCTGGAAACACGGCGAGTTGAACTCCTGGCCTTCAACCCTTCAATTTTTCCTTTGCTTTTCGTTATGTTAAATTGCTCTATGGACTTTATTGACTCTGAAAATGCACACTAAAGACACCAAAACACAAAAAATGAACATGCAAACGTAAAAGAAAAACTAAAAATCCCAATAAAAATAAAAATCATTCTAAATATACAACAAAAATTGCTGTGTTTATAGTCGAAATAACTCGACTCTCTCTGTGATGCATTTAGCTGTCTTCCAACAAGAATACATCTTATTCCTCCTCTTACCCTACCCCAAGAAAAAATGGCTTTAACTGATGCCCATTGACCCTTAGATGTCCATTTAGTGTACTGATCACCACCATCCCGGATGGATATGCTTGTACCACCTCAAACAGACGTGTCCATCTAATTTTCAGCTTACTCAGAAATAGTGTTAGCCTCGAGTTATATAAGAGTACCTTATGGCCAGGTTGAAAACTCTTGTCCTCAATATTCTGATTATGACACCTTTGGGTCCTTTCCTTGTAGAGTTTGGCATTCTCATATGCTGAAAGGAGAAACTCATCCAAGTTAAGTAACTGCTTTATCCGCTTTTGCCCTGCTACTTATATATCCAAATTAAGGTACTGCAAGGACCAGTAAGCTTTATGCTCAAGTTCGATAGGTAAATGGCAAGCCTTTCAAAAAACCAAAACATAAGGAGACATACCAATCAGCGTTTTAATTGCCGTCCTATAAGCCTATAGGGATCATCTAACTTAAGACTCCAATCTTTCCTAGACGACCCTACTATCTTTTCCAATATTCATTTAAGTTCTTGGTTACTTACCTCAACTTGGCCACTTGTTTGAGGGCGGTAAGGTATGACGACTTTATGGGTCACCCCATAAGGCTGGAAAAGCGCCTCAAAAGGTGTATTGCAAAAATGGGATCCCCTATCACTTATAATCGCTCTAGGGGTTCTAAACCTTGTAAAAATGTTTTTCCTTAAAAATTTCAAAACCACTTTTGGATCATTAGTAGGTGACGCTATAGCCTCGATCCATTTAGAGACATAATCAACAGAAACAACAATATATTGGTTGCTATGTGACATCGGGAAGGATCCCATGAAATCTATACCCCAAACATCGAAAAGTTCACATATCAAAATACCATGTTGGGGCATTTCATTCTTACGGTATATATTCTCTATTCGCTAACACACGTCACACCGCTTTATATAATAAAAAATATCTTTTTTCATAGGCCAATAAAAACCACACAACAGAACTTTACCATATGTTCATTCTATACCAAAATGACCACATGCCTCCCTATCATGACACATGCAAATAATTGATGGAACTTCACTTTCAGACACACAACGCCTAACAATGTTATCCATACATACCCTAAACAAATATGGTTCATCCCAAAAGTAAAACCTAGCATCATGTAAAAATCTTGTCTTTTGAGATTACGAAAGATCATCAAAAAGGGTATGTAAAACCTAACATCATGTACAAATCTTTTCTTTTGAGAATACGAAAGATCATCGGCAAGGGTATTACAGACATTTAAATTTGTTATGTCCGCAAACCAAGGTCTAGAAGTTACTGTATATAAAAGCTCATCAGGGAAGGTCTCACATAGTTCCTTGTCAGAAGACTCTTCCATCTACAAAATCGAAAGTCTGGAGAGATGATCGGCTAATAAATTCTCTACTCCTTTCTTGTCTTTGATCTCCACATCAAACTCTTGCAGGAGTAGGATCTATAGAATCAGCCTCGGCTTCGCATCCTATTTTTCTAGTAAATATCTCAGGCTGCATGGTTAGTGTGCATAATCACCTTAGATAATACTAGATATGATCTAAATTTCTCAAAGGCAAACACAACAGCTAGCAACTCTTTTTCTATGACAGTATAATTGATTTGAGCAGGATTAAGAGTTTTACTAGCATAATAAATGGGGCAAAAAATCTTATCCACTCGCTGACCTAAACATGCACCAACAGCAGTATCAATAGCATCACACATCAGTTCAAAAGGAATGGACTAGTCGAGACATACCAAAATAGGTGCCTCGATCAATTTCTGTTTCAGAGTCTCAAATGCATGCAAACATTTATCATTGAAACATGGCATATTTCAATACTAGTTTAGTCAATGGCTTAGCAATTTTTGAAATTTTTTAACAAACCTACGATAAAAGCCAACATGACCCAGAAAACTCCTAACTAGTTTCACCGAACTAGGAGGAGGCAATTTTTTGATCACCTTAACCTTAGTTGGATCCACTTCTATCCCTTTCCCAGAAAATTTGTGCCCTAACACAATGCAATCTCTAACCATGAATTGACATTTCTTCGAACTAAGTCAGTAAATGAGTCTCTTCACAACGTTGAAGGACTTTATCAATATTGCCTAAGCATGCATCAAATGTTGACCCTATGACCGAAAACTCATCCATAAAGACTTCCATAAATTCTTATATCATATCATTAAAAATAGCCAACATACACCTTTGAAAGGTAGCGGGTGCATTACACAAACCAAATGGCATTCGCCAATATGCAAATGTACCATATAGGTAAGTAAAAGTGGTCTTCTCTTGGTCGAGAGGATCCATAGGTATTTGTATATACCCGGATAAACAATCTAATGTGCACAAATACTTATGACCCGCTATGCTTTCCAAAATCTTATCAATAAATGGTAGTGGAAAATAGTCCTTTCGGGTGGCATTATTTAATTTCCTATAATCACTGCACATGTACCACTCGATGATCGCACGAGTAGGAATAAGTTCACCCAACTCGTTTTCCATTACCATAGTACCCCCTTTCTTAGGTACACAATGAACCGGACTCACCCATGGACTATCAGAAATAGGGTAGATCATACCTGTATCAAGTAGCTTTATTACCTCAGTATGTACTACCTCTTTCATGTTAGGGTTCAGCCGACATTGTCGTTTTGCACACGGCTTAATGGCTTCCTCCAGAAAAATCCTATGTGTGCAAAAGCTGGGGCTGATTCCCTTTATACTGTGGATGGTCCAACCGAATGCTCCTTTATGCCTCTTCAAGACTTCTAATAGTTGCTCTTTCTTTTTACCTATCAAAAGAGAAGAAACCACAACAGGTAAGTCACTAGGTGGTTGAAGAAAAACATATTTAAGGTTAGGTGGAAGAGTTTTAAGCTCCAATTTTGGAGCTTCATCCAATGATGACTTCGGAATTGGTTTAATATCCCGCTCGAGATCCTCAAACCTACTCTTTACCCAGGAGCACTCCTCTTCATCAGATGCACCTGCATCCTCTTCCTCCAGTAGACATTGCCCAACATCCTTTTTAATATACCTGTAAATATTCTTTTCAAAAGTATCAATCACAGGGTAATAAGAATCAATAAAACTACAATTCTCCGTATCCATAGGATACTTTATAGAATTGTAGACATTGAAAGAAACTTATTCATTTTGCAATTGAAGAATTAATTTTCCTTCCTGCACATCAATAAGAGTTCTACCAGCTGCTAAAAATGGTTTACCTAACAAAAGTGGTATATGCTCATCTTCTTCCATATCAATAACCATAAAATCTGCTGAAAAGATGAACTTACCCACTTTCACCAAAAGATCTTCTCCTACTACCCGTGGCCTAGTTATGGATCTGTCAGTCAATTGAAGCATCATACTAGTGGGCTGTGGCTTACCAAGTCCAAGCCTATGGAAGAATGACAACGGCATTAAATTTATACTCTCCCCCAAATCACATAAATCGTTTACTACTTCCAAATTGCCAATGCAACAAGGAATGGTAAAACTGCCCCTATCTTTAAGCTTAGGGGGAATCTTATTCTAAATAATAGCCAAGAAATCTTCTGTAAGTGCCACCACCTCATCATTATCAATTTTCCTTGTTCCTGCCAAGAGTTCTTTAAAATTTTTTACATATGCAGGCATCTCTTGGAGAGCCTCTATCAATGGCATGTTAAACTCTAATTTCTTAAAGACCTCTAAAAACTTAGAAAATTTCTGGTCCAGTTTCTTTTTCTGCTCCTTTAGGGGGTACTGGAGCTTAGGAACACAAGTGCGAACTAGAGCAAAAACTTCTTTCTCAACATTATTTTTAGATGCAGGAATAGGAATAGAATTTGAGTTGGGGTTGCTTACCCCTCCCGACTTATCACTTACCTCAACGACTACTTGCTGAATTTCAGGTTCAGAAGGTGAACTATCCAGCTGCTTTCCACTTCTCAGGGTAACTGCTTTAGCAGATTCCCTCTGGTGCCCCTTCGGATTTAGCTCTACATGGTTAGGCAAATTACCTGGAAGGCTTGATTTGAGCCATCTGTGTCCCTAAGTCCTTACAATAGGCTTCCGTATCGACAATACGTGATGAAATATCCTTAAGTAAGGAAAGCATCACCTCATCCTACTTTGGTGGAGCAACTTGTTGCTGAAACTGAGGGTTAAAATCTTGTGGGGCCTTACCTAACCCTCGATCTTTATGCTCATAATTAAAACTAGAAAGGGGTTTTAGCAAACTATTATTATTACCAAAAGACATGTTCGGGTGATGGAACCTCCTTCCATAATTTGAATTATTAAAATTATTGTAAGTTTGAGGATAAGGATTGTTATACCTATTATTTCTTCCTACAATAACTTACATTTTCAGACTGTTGAGCCTCAGAATTGACCCACTAGCATTCCTAGACTGGTAATCCCTGCCACAAGTAACACACATTACCAGTTGAGGTTTTGAAGAACCTATACTAACCTTTACCATCAATGCATCCATTTTCTTACTCAGATCCTCCATAACCGCTCGTTGTACTAGATCTACAATCTTGAATTCTCTCCATGTTGGCAAATCAGCTTGCCATATCGTACTCCTACTAGCCAACTCCCGAATTAGCTCTTGCACTTCCTACGTGATTTCTTGAATATATTTCCACCTATAGATGAGTCAACCATAACATGATTAGATAGAGTCAAACCATGATAAAAAGTCTCATTTGAGAATATTTATTTAAATCATGATGCGGGTAGCTTGTTAAAAGCCATTTGAAGCACTGCTAAGCTTCATTCAGATTCTCTATTTAGAACTGTCAAAACCCAAGATCTCGTTCTTCAGCTATACTATTTTTATCGGTGGGAATTACTGCGCTAAGAACTGCTCAACTAACTCATTCCACGAGGTCATCGAACCAGGTTCTAAGGATCTGTACCACTCTATTACACTTCCATTCAGGGAAAATGGAAATAGCTTAAGCCAAATCACTTCCTGTGGTAATCCTGCATACCTATTTGTATATGCAATTGTCAAGAATATGTACAAGTGATCATTAGGGTTTTCACTGATCCCTCCGCTGAACTGTCTATTTACATTAATCAAATGAACCATACTGACCTTGATATCAAAAGTGTTCGCCTGGATAGGAGGTAGGACCATGCCACTATGCTTCATTAGCCATGAGGTGCCATGGTTCAATAACCTCTGGCTTCGCCTTCACTTCGGACCCATTGAGCACGCTTTCTACAGAGTTGCTCCATTTCAGCTCTGGCTCTAGCCAACTGTTTAGCCTCCATTGCTTCACGTTGTTCTTCGTCCATGTTCTCAAGTATTTCTTTTGTCAACCTGTGGAAAGAAAGGTTTAATTTTAGGATCAAATGGAAACAATTTAGGATTATTGGAACGTGTAAACATGCACTAGGAAAAAGTATTTAATTAAATAACAATCACACAGGGATTTTCAAAAATTAAAAACAAAAATAGGAATTAAAAATTAAAAATTAAAAACAAAAAAGTAAATATGCATAAAAGAAAAAAAAATATTCCCAAATATAATGCCTAAGTCAGCCGTATACCCTAGGTTCGAATGACACAGAAAATAAAATTCCCCGACAACGGTGCCAAAGACTTGATGTCGTGTCAGCAGTGATGTAGATTTAAGATATTAAGTAACTGCCCTGATCACTTAAATCAGAGGCAAGTGCACCTCGTGGTTATCAAGTAACAAATCTGGTACTAAAAGTTCCACATATCGATCTCACAAGGAAAATACCTCTACTCAGACTCAACTAGGGTTTTAGCGTGTTATAGGCGAGAAAATAAAATTGAAACGTAAACTAAGTTAAACTGCTCCTAAAATGATCAATGCAAAGCAAACCTTTGAGATTGGATGGAAAGTCAACTGATGCTTAACCGACCTACGAATATAAATGGCGATAGAATCCTATTAACTTAACAAACAATCAAGTAATTAAAATTATGGAAGCAACCGAAATAATATCAATGCATGATTCTGATAGTTACTCCTACTATATGAAGCTCTAGGGCCCATCTAGTTCTGTGAGTCAGAAAATAAGTACACTTAAGTTCTGCAGGATTGTCAGTCCTCCTGGTTTTGCAATTGTCAAGCTGGATCGCGTAACAGATATGAATCAAATATATTATCATGATAATAGAAAACAGACTAAAATAATAGAAAACACATAATATTATATACAAACTCAAAATTCACAAAAACAAAAAAATGCATGCAATGCAACACCAGAATGCAAAAAATCCAGACAAATCATCTATAATCAGGGTGCCATAATGTTCATAATATAAGGTCAAAATTGACCGTATCAATATGCCATGTCATTTATCTAATACCATATTCACAGATAGACGTTATTCCATCTTAAGGATAGACATCATTCCATCTTGGATAGACATCATTCCATCACAAAAGGATAAAGATCATTCCATCACAAAAGGATAGATATCATTCCATCTTTGATAGACATCATTCTATAAAGGATACACATTATTCCTTCTTAGATAGACATCATTCCATCACAACAGATAGCCATCATTCCATCTTAAGGATAGACATCATTCAATTTGTGATAGACATCATTCCATCATAATGGATGGATATCATTCCATTATAAATGGATAGACATCATTCTATCTAAAGGATAGGCATCATTCCATCACAAAAGGATAGAGATCATTCCACCACAAAGGATAGAGATCATTCCTTCTTGGATAGACATCATTCCATCACAAAAGGATAGACATCATTTTGCTACAAGGATAGACATCATTCCTTCTCAGATAGACACCATTCCATCACAAAAGGATAGATATCATTCCGCCAAAAAGGATAGTCATCATTCCTTCTCGTATAGACATCATTCCATCACAAATGGATAGAAATCTTTTAGTCCAGAGGATAGATATCATTCCTTCTTGGATAGATATTATTCCATCACAATGGATAGACATCATTCTGTCTTAAGGATAGACATCATTCCATCTTGGATATACATCATTCCATAAAGGATTGACATCATTCCATCTTGGATAGACATCATTCCATTACAAAAGGATAGACATCATTCTGCCACAAAGGATAGACATCATTCCATCACAATGGATAGACATCATTCCGTATTAAGGATTGACATCATTCCATCACAATAGATAGACATCATTCCATCTCTCGGATAGACATCATTCCATCAGAAATGGATAGACATCATTCTGTCTCTAGGATAGACATCATTCTAGAACAAGGGATAGATATCATTCCTTCTTGGATAGACATCATTCCATCATAAAAGGATAGATATCATTAGATCGTAAAGGATAGACATCATTCCTTCTCGGATAGACATCATTCCATCACAAATGGATAGACATCATTCCATCTAAAGGATAGACATCATTTTGCCACAAAGGATAGACATCATTCGACATCATTCCTTCTCAGATAGACATCATTCCATCATAAACGGTTAGAAATCATTCCGTCTAAAGGAGAGACATCATTCTTCCATAAAGGGGAGACATGATTCCTTCTCGGATGGACATCATTCTGTCTTAGATAGGAATCATACCATATCACGGATAGACATCATTTCGTTTTATGGAAAACTTTAGAATATGACTATAACCATGTGTGTTATATCATTTTTATATATTATTCACCTTGAATCTCATATTTATGCCATCCACTTAGGAGTATAGGTTCAACCTCAGCAATAGGAATTTGTATTTAACAGTCATTTATTTTGATTCAGCGTGCTCTAAGCTAAAATGGATGTCCAAGATCCAAACCTAAGAGAAGTAGAGGACATGGGCAGCAATGCTAGTATCAACAAGCCTCGGGATGGGATTCAAAATCAATCTTAGAATCGAGGTCAGGCAGAAAATCTGGGGCGGGCAGAGGAGAGAGGTATGTCATCCAGGGAGATGGCTGATTTCATGAATTCTGACAAAGTTGTTGAAGTTATTAGGTGTCATGTTTCCATTGCTATGGAAGCTCAGGCACAAGCTGCTCAGACACATATGCCAGTAAATATGGAAGGAACTAGTCGAGGTCAAAGGGCTAGTAAAGTAGTACTTATTGATGACGATGAACACTACCCACCTCCAAGGGTCATTTCTACTATGCAAGAGGAATTAACTGAGTAGATAAAGAAACATAATGAATGTATGGAAATTTTATGATCATGATATTGAAAAAGTTAGAAAAAGAGAAGCTTCCATGTATAGAACAGGAGGACTTTATGGTCAGCGGGATAGAGAGGTTTCCAAAGGGGTTTTCAATGCCTAAGTGATTATATGTGCAAAGCACATACATATTGCACACTTTTCATAGGAAATAAGGCATAAATCATGGTATTTGATGGTTTTTGGTCTAAATTGATGATTATTGCAGGGAGTTGATTATGAAAGTCTTAGATGGACCTAAGGAAATTTTGCACAGTTGGAGCGAATCAAAGATCAAAAATGAGAGAGTTGAGGTAGCCATTGGATAGAAGGTTGTCGTGATCGCGACGGTCCTGGGTCGCGATCGCGACATTATAAGGCATCGAGGAGAAGAGGCTTGAAAATGGGCGTCGCGATCGCGACACTTCTTGTCGCGATCGTGACACCAGCAGTTATAGAAGTTACAAAACGGTTCATTTTGAAAGGGAGCGGGGTTTCAGCCATTTACAGCCATTCTAAACTGTCCCTATCCTCCTACAACCAATAAAAAAACTCCTAGAAATCCCTCAACCAATAGAAACACTCCTCTAACCTATAAATACCCCATTAATTCATCATTTTAAATACATTATTTTGCATTTTTCGAAAATTCAGTCTTAAAGAGAGAGAGAGGCCATCTTTGCCACAGGAAAACACGAATTCTAGAAGGTAATCAAGGAGGAGGACGAAGGCTTCACTCACCTAGGGTTTTTCTCACTTCTTCGAGGGGAATACAGCCCTTCATGGGTTGTATTCACCCTTCTCTGTACTTGTTTTCTGTATTTCAGTATTAAGCATGTGTTTATGTGTTCTTTTGTTGTATTTAATCTTCCTGGGATAAAAGTGACGGATTCTAGGGTATAGTGCTTGAATGATTGACAACCATTTTTTTATTATGTTTGCACAAGATTGAATTCAATGAATATGATTTATGTTATGTTTATTCTAAACATGTTCTTACTGAAGTTTACTGAAGTTAGAATGTGGGATTGGTTGA
>CAOJCR016342591.1:0-10195 GCA_948330485.1 Euphorbia neoarborescens
CAGGAGGCGATTTATCTGCTCTCCCTTTTTGATCTATTTTTTGCCATGAAGTGATCGAGCATCTCTCCTTCATTGGCCCAATACTTAAGTTCCACAGGGTTATCAATCCTCCCAGTTTTCCAGGTGTTAAACAGGATCACGTAACAGATATGAATCAAATATATTTCAAGTTTTCAAGGCTATCAAAATGCATGCACAATAATAAACAAAACCACAAACACAATTCAGATTACCAATCGAAGGATCGAATCAACAAGGATGGAAGAAAATAATGATACAATTACGAAAATTATTCCTAGAAGTTCATAACTCTGAAATTAATAAAAAGATGAGATAAGAGATTCTTAGGTCAAACTCAATTTCGAATCGGTGGATTCTAGCAGGAGAAATAACTCGTAAAGGTGAATCTCTATATCGGAATACGGACTTGCAAATGCAAACCAACAATCCTCAAAAGGAAAGATGCAAAGTAAACGCTATCAATCGATTAAATCCCAAAATCTGAATACAAGGAAGTCTAAAACCTAGCTAGGGTTCTTGAATAATTTGCAAGACAAAAGTTAAAAACTAAAGTTACATCACAAACAAGTATTTATATGTTCCCAAATCCAAAAGAAATCCAAAAGTGGTGAAATACTACAGATTTTTATGAATTGGGCTAGGTCTCGTTGTGACCTATAAGTGTCACGTCGTGACCAGAAAAAATCTTCCTTCAGCCGAACTCTCTTTCTAATTATAATTTTTACCTATCATGATGCGACCAACGTCCTTCACGTCGTGACCAACCAAACTTCCTCCAACTGTGGCAACCTTCTGTTTGCTTGTAATTTTCCTCTGTCATGATGTGACATGCATCCTTCACGTTGTGACTGGCATTCTTTCAATAACACTTTTCCTTTCTCTGACTCCCGTGCTCCGCTTTCCATCTCTGACCCTAAAAGCTATCTCTCAAGGACATAAAAGACATCAAAGCATCAATATATAAGAGTCCGAATACATATAAATACAAGAGTCCCCAAAACAGAGTCAAGTTGTTTGCAATATCATCTAAAACTAATAAAAACTTACTAAACTATTGAAAAGAATAAAACCTATAAAACATAATAAAACAAAAAATAAAACACACAAAAACCAACACGAATATCACCAAAAGATACAAATTATAGCCAAGAATATAACGTCTAAAATGACCTTATCACCCTTATTATGTATGACCCTATTATTATTGCCCCTATATATAACTATGTGTTAGTTTCTTCTTAAGTCTTATATGTTCGTACTAGCCTTTTCTTGTAGATGCTTACAGAAATTATACAAAATGTCCATAAAATATAAACAACTATAGAAATCTGTAAATAACACTTAAACACAAAATAAAACATACAAAGGACTCAGAAACAATACCAAATGATCCAATATCATACCTAAACGATAAGGTCAAAATCGACCTTATCATGTTCTTGTGCTTGTTCATATCCCTATAGGACTAAGGTTAACTTATCAGCCCAATACCTATAAGTATCTACTATCTTTGTTAGAATTTTCTTTATAGTCTTATTATTAGCTCACATAGTTATCTTGGCCTGTGGTTTGTATGGTGATAAATGATGACGTTCAATCCCATATTCTGCTAGCAACTACATAGTTTCTTTCTAAAAATGTACTATGTTATCTCTTACCATATTATATGGAATGTCATACCTTAAGAAAATATATCTTTCTTTGATACTAGTCATTGTCTTGGTGGTGACATTGGTCTAGGAATCATCTTTAATCCTTTTAAATAAATAATCTATAAAACACTACTACGAATCGATAACTATAAGATGTAAGAGATTGACTCTAGCTAATAATGTCTATCTCCTATGCTAAATGGAGTTTAAGTGGTGGAAAATTATTGAGATTGCCAGGTTTCTGACATTTGTGGTATTCTCTAACTCCTTTCGTAAAATTCTACTGCATTAACAATTAGAATTACCCTTTTTGCATCATCTTCTTTGCTAAGACCATATTTTTCAAACTTTTTGCTAGAACCTAATTGTATTTTTCTTATTACATGTATTGCTTTAGCTTTTGCAAAAAATCTCTAGGAGTAACCCATCTTTTGTTCACTTGTAGACTTCCTCCTTGAATAACCTGAACTATGCTACTAATCTTTTGATGGTCACTCTATCTACTAATGCAATATTCTCTGGATATTTCCCTACTTATAGGTAGTTATGGATGTCATGGTACTAAGATTTAAGCTCTACTATGGCTATATCCAAAAATAATTGAATATGTTATGGGACAATTGAGGTTTTAAGAATGAGGGGTTTTATAAGGATGCAGTGGACGGTTTCCTCCATGATGATTGGGTTGATCTAAAGGACTTACTAGTTTCGGTTGCCCCTATTGATCTGTCTTTTATGACTGCAGAGTGTCTACAGTGGCTTGATTTCTATAGTATGTTGATCTCATTCATTGAGGAGAATTTCATGAATACTTTGGTTTCCCATCTAGGTACCTCAAATGCAGAATGGGATGTTGATTTCGATTCGCCTTCTCTCTTGGATGCCATTTCATGTTTTGCTTCGGTGCCATGCGATCTTCAGGGTGGTAAGTATAAGATGTTGGTTAATGGTTATTCCTATAGCTTCTCTCTTTCTGTCAGGCAGGTTAATGTTTTCTCGATTTGCAAAAAGTTTATTTCTTCATCCTCTGAGGAACTGTCTACGCCTGTCACTATTGATAGATCATCTAATACATATGAGGGCAGTCCATCCAATGCATACGAGGGAAATCCGGGTCCGCAAACTGATGCTTTTGTAGTTGTGCCTTGTTCTTTTGAGTATAGTTTTGTTACTGATACCCGTATTCAGCACATAATGAATCTGTCCCTTTCTCGATAGTAGAAGAAAAAATCGTTACTTAGTAGAAGAATTTTGGGTCTGTATGTCTCTTTCTCATGCCACAGAGACTCTAGCCTGGATATCCTAAACCGTAATAGAGTTATTATTCATGAGCTTAATTCTTCTAATGAGCAATCGATTGATGAAGTGTCTACAACTTGGGGTGTTGGGAGTAAATTGGGGATTTTAAAAAATCATGATAAAGAAGATATTGTTACTCGGCTTGAGGAGACTGTGGCTTCAGCCTGAAGCCCCTCTTCCATCCAGGTTACCCATACATTCTAATGTTTAGTTTCCTTTGTTGGAATTGTTGTGGAAAGGTAACTAACCCCACAAAGGTTAGATTTATTAATTCTTGTATTTTGAAGTTTGATCTGCATTTCTTTGCACTAATTGACACAAAGCTAGAGGTTGTAGATGAGTTGCTTTTGAGAAGATACTGGGGCCATATGGACTTTTAATTTGTTTAGACACCATCAGTGGGTGCTTCTGGTGGTATTCTCTTCTCTTTGAACTCGTTCCTTGTCTCTTGTCAGGTGGTCCTGTCAGATAATAGATGGATTCTCTTATGTGTGTCTTATAATGGCTCTATGTTTCATGTTATGGTGGTTTATGCACCAAATATGAGTAGTGAAAGAGAACCTTTCTGGAATTCTTTACGGACCTTTCTCCCTTCCTATTCCGATCTTATTATAGGGGGGATTTTAATGTGGTGTTGGTTGTCCACGAGCACTAAAATGGAAGAGTTACGTCTTCTATGTAAGACTTTTAAGATTTTGTTAATGACCTTGATCTTCAAGATTTGCCTCTTCATGGACACAATTACCTATGGCACAACTCGATTGCTTTTTCAAGGATTGACATGGTATTAGTCTCAGGGTGTTTGGTGGATCTTTGGCCGTTACAATCTATTTCTACTGTTGGTACCTCTATATCCGATCACTTCCTGATTTTATTCAAATCGGAGATAGAATATCAATAGGGACACAAGCCCTTTCAGTCGCTGAATATATGGTGGAAAGATCGGCATTTTTTGCCTTTCATTACGAAAACCAGGTCTTCAATTCTGGTTAACTATCTAGAGGACACTCTTAGGTCTAAGCTCTGAAGGTTACTGTTTGCCATCTTGCACTGGTACAAATTCACTTTTGGAAATGTTTTAAGGATATTGCCATTCTAGAGATGAAGGTCATCGATGCAACTTCTAATTAAGTCACTCGCCCTCTTTCTACGATGCAAAAGAAGATCTATTGAGTTTAAAATCTGATTTGCCAGGAAAAGAAAGTTTTTCGAATCACTATGGCATCAAAAATCTCAAATTCGTTGGTCTCTTCCCAGTGACAGCAACGCATCTTTTTTCCATAGAGTGGCCTCCTCCCACTTTATAAATAACAAAATTCTACAAATTATCGATGCTTTCGGGACATCAAATACACTAACATTGATTAAAAAGGCAGTTTTTCAGTACTATAAAGATCTATTCAAAGTAGACAAAGAGATCCCTTATTATTTATCACGAAGTGGCCTTAAAACATTATCTGAAGTGGATAACTCTTTTCTTCTAGCTGGTTTTCACGAAGCGGAGATTTTTTCAGCTATGTCCTGATATGGAGATAATAAGGCACCGGGAGCTGGTGGCTTCAATTTCTATTTTTATCAGAAAGCTTGGCATCTTCTTAAAGGGGATATAATAAGAATTTTTCATGATTTCTACCGATCAAGATTCTTACTGGTAACTGTTAAGCCCTCTTTCACAGTCTTGGTTCCGAAGGTCATTAGCTCATCTTCATTAACTGATTTCAGACCAATCTTTCTCATTCATAGAGTGTATAAGATGTTGGCGAAGCTGTTATCCTTTAGATTGCAATCTGTTCTCCCTAAATTGATTTTGGAGAGCCAATTTGCCTTTGTCAAACACAAAAGTATCCATGATTGCTCCTTTCTAGCTTCAGAGCTTGTTTACCATATTGATAAAAGCCATTGTTTAACCTTTATGCTGAAACTAGACTTTCATAAAGCTTTTGACTCTATTTCTTGGAAGTTTTGGGATAATCTCTTGGGTTTCAGTGAAACTTGGACACACTGGATGTCAGGTTGCAGATCTCAGTCTTCTACAGTGGGGTTAGTAAATGGGTCTCCGATAAAAAACATTTACCTGAAAAAGAGAGTTAAGCAGGGTAATCCTTTATCACCATTCCTCTTTCTTCTTGGTGCGAAATGCCTGAAAAAATTGATTGATAGAGCAATCGAGATAGGCATTTATCAAATGCTTTAGACTTTTAGATTCTATGCCTGATACATTTATTCTTCAGTTTGCGGATGACACTTTATGTTTCATTCTGGTAGAAGAAGGCGAGCATAAGAATTTAGTACGAGTTTTGTGTTGCTTCGCTATCATCTCAGGGCTGAAAATAAATTTTGTCAAGAGTAATATCATTGGTTTAGATGTGGATGCATCTTTTACATCTCGTTGTGCTTCTATTTTTTAATGTCAAGCTGCTTCCTTGCCCATCAAATACCTTGATATTCCTCTGGTTCACAGGAGTCTATCGATTAGAGGCTAGGAGCTGTTGATTAGAAGGGTCGACTTGATGTTATTCTTAGAAAGGAAATTATTTATCTTACGTTGGCAGATTGACCTTGGTAAAATTGGTTATTTGTAGTCTACCCATTTACCTTATGTCAATTTTAAAAATTCCAAACTCGATAGCACATAAAATTTAAAGCAAGATGAGGAATTTTATCTGGAAGGGTTGTCCTACAACTTGAGTTATCTATCGGGTTTCTTGGAAAAACATTTGTTTTCCGTATAACTTGGGTGGCTTAAATCTACGGAGTCTTACTTTGAGTAACATCAGCTTACTCTTTAAATGGATATGGAGGTTGAAAGATGTCTCCTAGAATTCGCTAAGGTGGTCTGTTTATATAGAACAATACGAACTATCCAATTGGCCTTCCCTTTGGGATAGAATTCCCTACTTATCTCCTGTTTGGAAAGGAATCATTCGAGGTTGCTGTCAAAACTCAGCTTGGTGGAATTCTTTTTTGTCTAGCATATCATTCAAAATTGGTAATGGAGCAGATACTTTATTTTGGTTAGATAGATGGTGTGGGGATGTTTTACTCAAGGATAAATTTCCAACACTCTACGACTTGGCATTTGATCCGATGATCTCTATTCGAGAAGCAAGCCTCGTGTTGTTTGACAGTACTCGTCATCCATTGTGGTTCCGTAGCTTCAGAGGTTCTGAGCTTGTTTTGCGAGTTGAATTGCAGCAATTGCTTCCTATATTTATGCAGTCTACAGATCGTTGCTACTTGTGTTTGGGAAGCAACTCCTCTTTCTCTTTGAACTCATTCACTATGGGTTTGCCGTCTCTAAATAATAGTGGACAGCAGCTTGATGCATTTAAATTGTGCTGAAAATCAACTTGTTTGTCGAAAATAAAATTCTTTATTTGGTCTTTACTTCAGGAAAGTCTCCCAACAAAATGGTTCTTAGTACGAGGAAAATTATTGATTATGGAGATCATCTTTGCCCCTTTTGCCAAGAAGAAGAAGATAAAAACCATGCGATTCTTCATTGCCGCAGTAGCAGGAAATTTTGGTAGGAATTGGTCTCCAAACTCGATATTGCTTTCACCTTTCTGAGGTTGGTGGCTGATTTTTTTGTTCAATGGATTGTGTGTTTTAATTTCAAATCAAGGCCGCTTGCAACCTCACTCTGGATGGTTATGGCATGAAAAATTTGAAAGCGGAGGAACAAGTACTTCTTTGGCTCAGAACCTCCTTTAGAAGATATTCTTTTTAGTAGCTTTCATTTAGCAATTTCTTTGTTTCGGTTTAAAAATAGTTTGTTTAGTTTCACTGTAGCGGATGCTATGGTTAATCCTTCGGTTTTGCTTTGTATCTCTTAAGCCCTCACCTTGAGGTCTTCATTAATAAAATTCAGATGACTATGGTCTGTCTTGTTAAAGCCGAAGGTGCCAATATAATTGGGATGTTTGGCTCTGACTTTTGACCCCAAAGCCAATTCTTTCATAAAAAACAACTCAATTATCTCCTCATATACATTTACAGGAAAATAGCATTGAACTTTTTAAAATATTTTACTTAATTTTAAGTTAAATAGATGATAAATTATATGATGATATAAAAAAATTGATATAAATTTTTTTAATATAATTAATAAGTGATAATGTCCGGACATTATATAACAATGATCAGTATTAAGAGTGATAACCATTATAATAAGTGACTAATAATGTCTAGATATAGTTTTATTGTAATATAGTATTGATGGTTGATAACCCTTGAATCCTTACTTCTCTCACTTATGTCACTCTACCGTCACTCTACCACCTATCTCGGGCGTGTAACTTGCCGCCCTATGAACAAGGGACACAATAAGGCATTTTCTCCTACCCAAGAGGGAACGGGGCATTTAATGCAGCGGTTAATGCATTGAGGGCTCACCCCAAGCTGATAAGACATCGACGACAAAAAGAGAACTATGACAAGGAACAGGCCATCAATCTGACAAAGCAATCAAGAGTTAGTGCTACCCACCATGTATCAACAAAAAGGCTATATCTGACAACCCAACCAGGACGTGACATGTGGAAAGCTACCACTATATAATCAGAAAAGCCTGCTAACAGAAGGGAAAGGGGGGTAATTATCTTACAAAGGAATCTATCTCTTAATCTTTTGGATTTTCTTCCACAAGAGAATGACTTAGGAATCGGAAGGGATCTACCGAAACTACCCACCTTCGGTCAAAGATCCTTGTCTTGCATGTTATTGGAGATCTCCTAGGTGTTCAAAAGACGCAATTCAGATGAGCATTTCTCACACACGTAATTAATTGGGGTGGTGAGCGTGGACAGTAGTGGAAATGGCTCACCCTGTGTTGAACCCAGACCTTTGGGATAATTCTATAGCACTTTTCAGAGATGAAGAACATGGGGGATCAGGAGAGAGCTTGAAACAAAGGAAGATCGAAGTAGGAGTATGGCGCTGTATCAAGGAACCATTGGAGCCTGAGGTCGAGGTCCATGACCTTACGCACGGCTCTTATGCACTGGTCATTGATGTGGGCCTCGAAGGTTACTTGGTAAAATGTTTCCTGGTGGATTCAGCATGCCCTGTCAACCTTATTATCAGCCACACTATAGATAAAGTTCAAGTGGACCATCAGATGATATGGCCTGCCAGGAGTTCGATAATGAGCTTTGGGGTCATCGAGTACTAGTTGTAGGTCTCTCTAACCTCGATCTAGGGATAAGGGATGAGGACCGTGTATGGGAAGCTCCGATGGATTTCACGATCATCGATGCATCTTTACCGCACAATGGTATTCTAGGTTGCCCCTTCCTGGCAGCGTTGGATGCCATCATTATCCTCAGCAAGGCACGTCCTTTATTACGCATGAGGGTACTGATTGCTATATGGTCATGCCTTTTGGCCTGAAAAATGTAGGAGCTACATATCAATGGCTGGTCAATAAGATGTTTGGTCATCTGGTTAGCAAAACAATTGAGGTTTACATGGACAACATGATAGTTAAGAGTCGTTGTGAAGCAGACTATCCTGTTGATTTACGAGAGGCGTTCAAGATACTACAAAGATACCGCCTAAAGCTGAATCCAGAAAAATGTGCTTTTGACATAAAGGCTGGTAACTTCTTGGGATTCATGATCTCCCATCGCGGTATTAAGGCTAATCCGGAGAAGATTCAGTTTGTCCTCAACATGAAGCCACCTCGGAACGTTAATGAAGTATAGAAACTCAATGGCCGTTTAAACGCTCATGGGCGCTTCATATCATTCTCAGCCAAGAGATGTTTACATTTCTTTCAAGCCATAAAGAAGGGCCAGAATTTTCAATGAGATAAGGTATGTCAGAAAGCTTTCGAGGACATCAAGCTCTTCTTGGACTCCCTGCCCCTTCTCAGTCGACCCACGCCGAGAGAACCACTAATCATTTACTTGGCCACTACGGAAGAGGCAGTAGGCGCCATGATCATTCGAAAGGAACATCAGAAACAATATCCAGTGTATTACGTGAGCCATGTCTTAAAGGGGACTGAAACAAGGTACCCCAAGCTTGAAAAGTTGGCACTAGCACTCGTTACCACCTCGATACGGCTACGACCATATTTCTAGGCCCACACTATAATAGTTCGCACTGGGTACCCATTAAGAAAGCTTTTGCAGTGGCCAGAACCTTCAGCCAGGATCGCACTGGGATCAGGATCTATATAAAGGGTTCTAACCAGATACGCCTAAGGTACGCTGCAAAATTAGCATTTCTTGCCACTAACAATGCAGCCGAATATGAGGCGGTGATCAAGGCACTACAGCTCATCAAAGAACTGGTGCCAGAAAAGGTCTGTATTCAATGCAACTCACGGCTGGTCTCCAATCAGATTAATAAGCATTTTCAAACAAAGGATGCCAACATGACGGAGTATCTCAAAGTAGTACGGGCTCTGTTGGTGGAGATAAAGAAGTGTGGCACAACTTGGACCATCAAGCATATTCCAAGGGAACAGAATGGAGAAGCCGACTGACTGGCAAAGGCGGCTGCTAACCCTACTGAATGGACTCTCCTCAAGAGTCCCATCGAGGATCAACAACATCCTAATTTGCAAATACAGCAGGCCATGCATATTTTCACCACTACAGTTGATTGGTATACGCCAATCATTCAATTTTTGCAAGACAAAATGATACCAGATGAGAAATGTTTGGCAACCGTATTAGTCAAAAAGTTAAGTAGGTATTTGATTAGGGATAGACAGTTACACAGACGGTCTTTCGCCCACCCCCTACTTCAATGTGTAGATAAGAAAGACGGAACTTACATCCTGAGAGAGATATACAAGGGAATATGCGGATCTCATCAAGCTGGACAGTCAATAGTAAGGAAAACCAGGTTAAATGGGTTCTTTTAGGACACCATAGAGGCAGACGCCACACAATATGTGGTAGGATATCATCAGTGTCAGATCAATGCCCAGAAGACACATTTCCGCCAACAGAAAAGATATGAATCCTCACAGTAGGTCCCTTCACCACATGGGGCATCGAAATTATGGGCCCCTTACCGGAGGCTAGCCACCAACGTAAGTTTCTTCTAGTAGCTATCGACCATTTTACCAAATGGGTAGAGGCGCAGGCAGTCAGCACAATCAGTCCAAAAAGGGTTATTGATTTTGTTTGGGATCAGATAGTCACAAGGTTCGGCATACCTCGCAAAATCATAACAGACAATGGCACCCAGTTTGCCTCGTCAAAATT
>CAOJCR016343731.1:0-14953 GCA_948330485.1 Euphorbia neoarborescens
AATCAAATACAATTGATGATCAAATTCTTACAATCTTTCTAGTTTGAATTCTAAAGAGAATATTGAAAGTTCAAGCTTTGTTCTTGAGTTTCTCTTGAATTCTTTAAAATCTCGTAACCTTGCTTGTTTGAAGACTTGGCCCATTTATAGTGTTGGTGTTGAGATAACCGTTGGCTCTGATTTGAATCCTGATCGTTGGATCGAAGGAAAGAGCCGTTGATGCACTTGGATGTACTGTCTTCAGCAAGGATTTCAAACGGTATTGAGTCATTCGTCAGGTCTGAGTGGTTGATCTTGCCAGCGAAAAGTTGTGATTTGATTCTGACTTGGTCTACTGACTTGGTACTGAATGTTTCCATTTACGGTATTGAGTCAGAATCTGTCATATCACTTTTGTACTTGTGTTGGTCCATTTTTGGCATTCATTAATTGGTGCTGAGTAAAATCTGCACACTTTAACAAACAATCAACTCATACATGTACTTGATTTTTTTCTTTTGAAACTCATAAAATCACTTTATATATTACCAAATCAGATTTTGTCAACATCAAAAACTTTTTAATAAAATTCAATTAATTTTGAATTTTAGGGTTCCAACACTCATTATTATTGCTTTCTAAAATAGACAACGATCATCTGATTTAGGCATCGAAGCATCCTTCACCGGGATCACCGGTGTTATTCTTTGTTCTTTGTTTCTATGCAGTTATCAGCCGAAAAGTGAAGATTGTATTTGTTCTTGCTTGAGTATCTACTGGATTTCTAGCCAAGAATCTCATTGTGCGGTAAGAGTGTACCTGTGAAATTTCATGGCAACAGGTTCCGCACTTAACTCTAACACAATCGGTGTCCAGAGCATGGAAACATCCACTAGAGCCAACAATGCCAAAAATGGAGGGGACAGTGGATCCCATTCCATAGAACAAATTATGTTAAGCTATTTAATGGCCCCACACCATGTGGTCATCTTCCAACAAGCCCTAACGAACATCCCTGGAGGATCTACGGTGGCGACACCGCCAGAAAACACAAGTACACCAGCGAAACGCGAAGGAACGAATGTTAATGGAATTTCATAGATAAATAGAATCCTATTTCCTAGCTCGGCTCTGAATTTCACAGATCGTAGCACAGGGATGATCCAAGGGAGCATCAGAGGCTCAACAGGGATCGAAGCTAACGGATTGAGACCCATAACAAACCCATACATGCCCCCCGCCCACGCCATGCCCCCAACATACAATGCTTGGGAACACACTTAATTTTAGGGGATAATACCTATGTATGGAGTAATTCCTTCCCAGCTCCTCTCAAATTCCTGTAGGAGGAAACAACACACCAACAGCTGGACTGTTCTCTCAGCCAGCTCCCTCAAAAACTGCATCCCAACAAATGCCATTATAAATGAATACGGTAAAATTCTGTTAGATTGGTTAAAAGCTAACCTTATTGCAGGTGAAGGATGCAAATTCCTGTTTGATTAGCTAAAATCCAGCCTAAGTGAACTAGCAGTATCTTTCCAGGCACCCTTACTGGATGTGGAGACCCACCATTATCCAAACGGATTTTGAACATGGTCACGGACGGTAAGTTCAACCTAACTCAATTGCCAATATACAGGGGAAAAATAGACTCGGATCTTCGAAGATATGCCAGTTTGATGAACGTGGCCAACGCCAACGAAATCCTATTGTGCGAAATGTTCTCATCCACCCTTAGTGGACCCACGCACTGTTGGTATGATGGCTTGCCCCCCGGTTCTATCAATAGCTGGGAAGAACTAAAGAAGCAATTTGTAGCCAAATTCATCGGCTCGATCCCGGCCAACAAAACAACACGGGTACTCAGTGAACTCATCCAAAGACCAGGCAAGATGTTGCGGGACTACATCAGCCGATTTAATAATGCATGTGTAAGAATCACAAATTTGGAGACCAACATCGCATGCGAGACCATTATGAGAAACACCACTAGTGAAAGAAGGAGGCAGTGTTTGGCTTCACAAAAGCCCCAAACCAGGTACAATTAATGACTATATGTAAAGACTGTGTAGAAGTAGATAAAGTACAAGGTGCTTGCTTAGATCGAGGAGGCAGAAGTCGAGAGGTTGATGGATCAAGGAGGGAGAATCGAGATCGAGATCGCAGCCAAAAAAGGGGGAGAGATCATGCAAGAATCTTATTCACTCCGTTAAACGCCTCCCTCAGCAAAGTGCTTCTATCCATCATAGACAGCGAGTTAAGCAGGGAGGTCAACATCTCAACGTTAAGAAAGGCCAGGTACTCAGTCCAAATAAAGATTTGTATTACAGGTTCCACAGAACACAAGGCCATCACACGGATCATTGCCGTGTCTTACGGAAGAAATTGAAAAACTCATTCAGGGAGGAAAGCTAGGATGCTTTTTCGAAAAGGTAGACAGAAGAGGCAAGGAACCAGAGAACAAGGAAACTCCTGAGAGAACAAAAAAAAAGAACAGAGGAGTGGTGATGGTCATAGCCGGTGGACCCGAAGCCGAACCAAATTGCAAAAAGCTCAAACATAATCCAAAAGGGAATGGAGGTAAATCAGACCTAAATGAATCCTTTTCGAAACTAACTAATGTGGATACAGGTCATACAGAGGGTCTGGTCATAGAAATGACCATGGAGCAATACTTAGTGAAGAGGATCTTAGTAGATACCGGAAGCGCTGTAAATCTTATCAATAAGCACGCAGTGAGTAGGCTAAAGATATCAGAGGATAGAATCCAACCGGTCTACGCTCCTGTAGTCGGGATAGGTGGTGCCCTGGTCCCCTATTGGGATAGGTGGTTCTTAGCATAGAAGCCAGAGATGGGGAGTATACGTATAAATCAGAGGAACGATTCCTAATAGTGGACTCAATAATGGCCTACAATATCATCCTGGGAAGGCCGTTTCTCGTTCCTTCAGAAGCCATCATATCATATAGATACCTATCGATGCAAATACCAACTCACAAGGGCAAAACCATATGCAAAGGGAACCAGCAGGCAACACAGAATACGTATATGGCCTCATTAAAGAACAAGATGAAAAGGAGGAGCAATCAGAAACCTATCACGAAGCTACACAGCCCATAGAGACATAGAGAGCCTAGTAGTAGCTGCAGACAAGCTCGTCCAAATCTCAAAAGGACTGAAATAGAAACAAAGGAGAGGATACTAAAGGTGCTAGCCGAAGAAGAAAAAACCTTCGCATGGAAGACAGAAGACTTAGAAGGAGTTCCTAACGTAATCACCAAAAGCAGTTTGAATGTGGATCCCAAGACTAACCCGGTAGCGCAAAAGAAAAGGAAGCACGCACCGAACAGACAAAAGTCTATAGAAAAAGAGGTAGCAGAATAGCTAAGGGCCAAACACATCCGGCCCATCCAGTATACATAATGGCTGGAAAATGTAGTATTGGCAAAGATACACAACGGGAGTTACAGAATGTGTGTGGACTTCACCAACCTGAACAAAGCCTGCCTGAAGGACTGCTATCCGCTACCCATAATTGACCAGCTAGTGGACACAACAGTCGGGCACGCCATTTACTTGGTTTTGGAAGCCAAAGCCAGATATAACTAAATAGCCATGGATCTAAAAGACGAGGACAAAACATCATTCATAAACCACAAAGGTAGGTACTGTTAAACTAAAATGCCCTTGGGCTTGAAAAATGCAGGTGCTACATACCAAAGGCTTGTAAGCGAGATGTTTAAAAGGAAGATCGGCAAGATCATAGAGGTGTACGTGGACGACATGGTCATCAAAAGCAAGAATTGAGAAGAACATCCGAAACACATTCGAGAAATTTTCCACATATTGCAAAAGTACAAACTTAAGCTCAATCCGGAGAATTGTGTCTTTGGCGTTAAAGGAGGTAAATTTTTGGGTTTTTTAGTATCTCACAGGGGAATCGAGGCCAACCCTTCAAAGATCCAAGTAATACTAAGCATGAGCCCACCTCATAACTTGAATGATGTCAAAAAGCTAAGCAGCCGAGTCAACGCCTTAGGGAGGTTCATTTCATTTTTAGCCAAGCGATGCCTCCCCTTCTACAAAGCAATCAAATGAAGACCCGAATTTGTCTAGAATGAAAGCTTTTGAGGAGCTCAAAATATTTCTTACCTCAACTCCCTTGCTAAAGCAACCGATGGAGGGCGAGACCTTGTTCATATAATTAGCCGCGACAGACGAAGTCGTTGGGGCAGTCTTAGTCAAAGAAGAAAACTTACAACAATTCCCAGTGTACTATATTGTAAGGTATTGAAGGATGCAGAAATGAGATACACTCGAATAGAAAAGATAGCCCAAGCCTTAATCTTCGCATCAGGACGGCTACGCCCCTATTTCCAAGGATACCCCATTACGGTATGTACTAACCTACCTTTGAAAAAAGTTTTATAGAAACCTGACACCTCCGAAAGATTGGCCAAAGTGGCTGTCCGGCTCAAGGAGTTTGATATCCGATATGAACCTAGGATAGCCTTGAAAGCCCAAATACTAGCGGACTTTTTAGTAGAATTCACTGCATTAGAGCCCATTCCTGCCCTCCATTCAGATGAATGGGAAGCATATGTGGACAGGGCTTCATCGCAGATGGCGCAGGAAAAGGCATAAACATCCATGGACCAGGTAAGTTAAGATTCCAATATGCGGTTAAATTAATTTTCCCAATGACTAACAATGATACAGAGTACGAAGAGTTAATCAGAGGATTAGAGCTAGTCAAAGAACTAGGACTGGACCGAGTGGTAATCAATAGCGACTCCATGCTAGTCACGGGGTAAATTACAAAGGCCTTTAGAACTAAAGACCCGGGTCTAGAGAAATACCTAGCCCGAACTTGGAGACTCATAGCGGATCTTGAAGAAAGAGGAATCATATGGATAATGGTGAATATCCCTCGGGAGGATAACACTGAGGTGGATAGATTGGCTAAAGCAGCGGTACACCCTCAAGAATGGCAACTGTTAACTTGCCCGTTCGAAGTACAATAACAGGTAGGGATGGCAACGGGTAATTTTTTCGCGGGTACCCGACCATATTAGGGTTACCCGTACCCAATGTAAAAGGGTATGGGACGGGTAAGGGTATTAAAAAATTACCTGTCATGGGTACGGGTATACCCCCTAGGGTACCCGCTACCTGTATTCGTTTATATATTGAAAAGTTTCTTTTGAACTTTTAAAATTTGAGGTATAAATTTTTAAATTTTCAATTAAGGATTATTTGAATGTAATTTTATTTCTTTTGAACTTTTCAAATTTGGGGTATGAATTATTGATTGAAATTATGTTTATCATTTAATTATGGTATATTGAAGAAGTATGAATGCTAAATATTTACAGGTTTTTTTGTATATATTCTGATTTTTTAATTTTTAAACGGGTAATTTTCTCGGGTACGGGTAACCCGTGGGTACCCGATAATTTCGTGGGACGGGAATGGGATTCAAAATTTGATACCCGCGGGTAATGGGACAGGTACGGGTAGTTGTTTTCGTTAACGGGTATAGGACGGGCAGTGCTACTACCCGCGGGTACCCTACCCATTTCCATCCCTAGTAATAGGCCACCAACTAGGAAGAAGAATCCATGCCAACCAAGATAAACAAATCGAATTGGAGAACGCCTATACAGATATACCTACAAACTGGGACACTACCTGAGGATAATCTTGAAGCATCCAAACTAGTAAAGAGAGAAGCCAGGTACGCACTAATAGGGCAAGAGTTGTTTCGCAGGTCATTTACTCAGCCTTGGTTAAAATGTATCTCAAAGGAAGATGGAAAATATTTATTGAGGAAAATGCACGAAGGAATTTGCGGCTCACACCATGGAGCTGCCACCATCACAAGAAGGGTCAAACTAGCAGGATTCTACTGGGAGAGCATGGAGGAAGATGCCAAGGAGCACATAAAGACCTGTCCCTAGTGTCAGATCAATGAACCTAGAATTCCTTTACCTCTAGCAGAGCAAAAGTCGATCCACATAGTATGGCCATTCAGCACGTGGGGCATTGACTTAGTTAGATCAATGCCAGAAGCGAGCAGACAAAGAAAATGGATCGTTGTAGTAGTTGACCACTTCACTAAATAGATAGAAGCCGAGCCACTTACCTCCATAACTTCGGAAAAAATCATCTCTTTCATCGAAGATCAAATCATCATGCGGTTCGGCATCCCCAACAAAATAATGTCAGATAATGGGAGCCAGTTCACAAGCACAAAATTCAGGGAATTTTGTAAGAGCTTCAAGATAAAGCACAAATATTAGTCGGCAGCTCACCCTCAGAGTAACGGACTAACCGAAGCCACCAACATGACCATTGAAGATGGATTGAGGAAAAGGTTAGACAAGTATAAAGGAGCCTGGCCAAAACACCTCAACCATGTGCTTTGGGCATACCAAACTGCACCTAGGATAGCAACAGGAGAAACTCCCTTTGCCCTAACATATGGGGTGGAAGCTGTCATCCCGACCGAGATAGGAGCCCGAGTGAAAGGGTGATGCATTACTCAGTAGAAGAGAATGAGCTCAACTTGAGAAGTCAGCTAGACTCACTAGAAAAAAAGGAAAAGGCATACATACTAATAGCCTTATATAAAAGAAGAATAGTTAGGTATCACGACCGCCATGTTCGCCCAGCTCAATTCCAGGAAGGAGATACTGTTCTGAGGGATCAGAAGCTTCACAAAACCCAAACGGAAGAGGGAAAATGGGATCAAACTGGGAAGGACCCTACAAAATCAAAAGCGTCGTAGGCCCAATAACCTACAGGCTTTGCCAGTTTGATGGAACAGGCATTCCAAGAACATGGAACGGAAGAAACCTTAGAAAATATTTCTTACCAAAGTAATAAATCAAAAACCTCTATACTCTTTTCCTGATCCGACGATTTTATCGTACAAAAAAGTAAGGCTTTCCCCGGACAGGTTTTTAACGAGGTAGTCTGCTCATGTACATTCCCCAATAGTGGGTCGATATAGCAATAAAGTTATATTAAAACATTTGGGTGTTTGGTAGAGTAAAAGAGATGACAAAATCATGAACGAACTGAAGCTTTCAAAACTCATTCCACTACCAAAAAGTTGGTTAAGTATTGCTGTTCAAAAGCAACTAACCAACAAGATAATAGAGTCAAAAAGTTGACAAAATCATAAACGAATCGAAGCTTTCATAATGCATTCGGTCACCAAATAGTTGGTTACGTATTGCAACTAACCAACAAGTTAATAGAGACAAAACGTTTTCCAAATCATAATCTCACAAACCGAAGCTTTCAAATGCATTCGACCATCAAAGAATTGGTTAAATACTGTTGTTTAGAGCAACTAAACAACAAAACAATAAAGTAAAAAGTTGGCTAATAAACACTCAGTGGCCAAATAGTTGGCTGAAGCACAAAGGGCTACTCCTAACCTTTTCAATAAAATGCTTGATTATATTCATTCAAACACATTCTAAGAAAATCGGTCAGATAAACAAATAAAAAAGCACAAAAGCGTCCCTCTGTTCATGAAAAAACCTCCCTAGAAGGTAATTTTAATGTGAACGATTTACCCTCTTTTGCAATCAGTTTTGCTATAGCAAGGCAGGACCGAGAAAAAGAAGGTATACAAATAAGCCTGGTATTGGCCATAATTTACAAGAACATTATGTAGTCTTAGTAAGAGGGAGAAGGGTTAAGGATTTACCCGGTATGAGATATCACATTGTTCGAGAAACCCTAGATGCTGTCGAAGTAAAGGATAGTTAATAAGGGCGTTCTAGTGTGTTGTAGATTCTTATCAGCGTCCCTTCATTCATAAAAATATAAGCACATTAAAAAAGTTCTAAGACGGAATTGGGTCATCAGAATTTGAGTTTTTAGGGACAACCAAAACCAGACACTCTGACACGATAGTAGCTGGATCTTTGTACACTTTGTGAACAGAAGAAATCTCTCTAGGGCTTGTCTCACCTTGTAAGCCTTAACGTCCTCTGGAGTAGGAAAATCAACTTCGAAGGGGAGAACGCCGAGATATCGAGATGCATAGCCTTGGTGTATCTGTTCACCATCCACCATAACGTAGTTGTAATACAGTTCGACACTCTCCTCTATCTCCTTATCGAACGCCAAGTCCTTAGCTTTCAGCGTAGCTTCATGATTCTTGATTAGCTTATCAATGGTCTGATGGGTCGTTTGGAGATCCACTCGAGCCCGTTCCATTTACTCAGCATGGGCCTTCTCTCTTTTTTTCCCAAACCTCATTCACCTTCTGAAGTCTGTTCGAGAGCTCATCCGCCTGAGCCTTGAGCTCTGCCTTCTGAGCGTCTTGCTGCTGCTCTAATCGAGCCCATTCCGCCATATGGTTCGATAACTTTGACATATAGGGAAGAGACTGAATACACAAAAAGATAATCAGAAATAATGAACATACATACCAATGTCAACGAATGAATAGAAGTCATACCGCAATAATAGCCTTGAGAGTAGACTGTGTCAATTCATGATACATGCCGATGAGAAGATGTTTTTGCTCCACAAGAACCAAAACACCTTCTTCAATAGCCTTTAGAGGCTCGAGGTCTGTAACTCGACGCTTATCCCCATATAACGCTTTCAAAGCGGCATAAATGGTTGGACCCCCAGGGGGAGCCGCGACAGAAGAATTGGCAATAGCAAAAGGAGCACCCTATAAATACATCAAAATAAGCAATATGCATAGATAAAATAAATGGGTAGAAGATCGTTGTATACCTTCTCACCATATCGGTGCTTGAAAAGAGGATGCTCATCCTCAGAACTGAGGAATGAGAGACGTCTATTGGAACCGTATTGACAGGAACAGTGTTCACGGGAGCAGACGAACCAGGCAGAATAAGTTCTTCAATGGCAGGGAGCTCCTTTCTCTGATTAGGTCGAGTGAGGCCCTTTTGCTTTGCTAGTGCTGCTTGGAGAAGAAGACGTTTCTCAGCTTGTGAACTCATGATTAAAGAAAGCTGAAAATAAAAGGGAAGATTAGTACCTTTTGGAACAAGGATCTTTTATGTTGTTAAAATAATTTGATCAGTCTCTTCATCGTGGTGAGCTAGGGAATTCAAAACCCCAGAGAATTTATGGCTTCCTTGAAACTCCATACAAGATGAGGGACTCGGTCTAACCGGGATATTCTCCAGTCTTTAGGGGGCCGATTGGACCCTCCATTGAGCCGAATGTACCCTCTCCCACCGTGTAGGAAATGAATGATGGGTGTTCTCAAGATTAATATAAAACCAGTATGACTTGAAATCAGACTCGATTTTTAAAGTCATACCAATGCCGAGTGATTTTCTTGAAAAAGACATGGTATTCTCCTTGCCTCACTAAGGGAGTAAGCAGAAACCGAGCTAAATCTCCAGAGAAAGAAAAAAAATAGACTCTAACACAACCAGTATTCTGCACACAGGTCAACCAAGGAGTTTGGATAAAGCTGAGCTAGACAGAGTTGAAATGTGTTTAACACATCATAAAGACCAGAAGAAAGGGGGTACTTAAAACCATTAACTATATGATGTAGATAGATGGAAAAATAACCTGAAGATGGGTTAGTCACCTAGTCCGAAACCCGAGTTAACAAAATATCTACTTTCCTAAGCCAGAAATATGCTTTCTAATAACTTCAAATGTGAATGGGGTGAATACGAGAGGGAAAGTCAGGCATGTTAGCAGTCCTATTAAAACGCTTTCTAGAAGGGACACAACCTAACGCAGGGGGAGGCTCTCTGGAAGATGAAGATGTAGAAATAGTAGACATAATACCAAAAAACTAAAACCAAATATAAAAGCCTAAAATTATTGCTTTACGTAGAAAGACATAATAATAAATAAACGCATATGACAGTAGCGAAAAAAACGAATTAACAAAAGCAGGAAACAAAAGAACTGGTAGAAGGGTAGGAGAATACCTGGAGAAGCAGCAAGGAAGTAAAAGAGCTTGAAACAGTACTTCGAAGTAATCACAGGAGAGGAGTGATCAGTTTACCAAAAGGGCAGAAGAAAGAAGAAGAAGGAGAAGGTGGCCTATTTTATAGGGAAACGACAATCATGACCTAGGACTTCATAAACACAGGTGGTAGGTGGCTATTCGGTAGATGCCCTACAAGATGAAGGGACAGGACAAAAAGACTCTTTGTATTTCGACGGTCAGATCTTATCTTACAGAACGAAAATGCAAGGTTAAAAGGTCCTTTGCATCTGACGGTAGGATTCAAATGGTTTAAGATCACAGAATGAAGGGACAAGATTGAGTGACCCTGCGTATTCAAGGGCCCAATTTGGGTGACAGAGAAATGAAAAATAGATTGAAAAACTTGAAAGATTTACCACATAAAAGGAGGGACTTCTGATAACAACCGTATACATCATCAAGCCGAATAGAGCCTCTTAAGAATTTTATATTCTGGAATGAACTGAGAAGCTGCTCTAAGTAATGAAAGAACTCCAAATCGAGACAGGTTATCTCAAAGAAAACTGATATGATGAAAGACCGAATGACTGGATATCCGGTCAGTAACCACATTTAAGGAAATGATCCAACAGGATCACAAATTAAACAAGTCATAATGAACTCAGATTCATTACCTTAACAAGCATATTTGTTACCTTATCAACCCTCAAACACTATTAATTATCCAACGGTAACTTATAGAGGTGATATATAAATATGTAGAGTTCTAAGGAAAGAGGTACCGGATTTCTAATGATTCTACTCATTATTAATGCTTTCTAAAATAGACAACGATCATCTGACTTAGGCATCGAAGTATCCTTCACTGGGATCACCAGTGTCATTCTTTGTTCTTCTTTTCTATATAGTTATCAGCCGGAAAGTGAAGATCATATTTATTCTTACCAGGGTATCTACCAGATTTCTAGCCAAGAGCATCAAGAAACAAAAATAAATTCCATATGAAAATTTAAGCTTGGAAAAAGTGAAATAAAAACTGTTCATTTGTACTTATATTTTGAATTTTCCATATTAAATTAATGAAAATTAATTATGTTCCACAAATATAAATCATCGAAATATAATTTATTTTTCATATTGTATTTTTTTGGTTATCATTGTAGAGAAAGAAGAAAGAAAGTTACCGATGTAACCAATGGTATTATAAACAGAATAACAAATCGGTAATGGAAACGAGTATGGGCTTAAACCAACTTGATCCATTAAGCTAACATACAGTTAGTTAGTTAGTTAGTTAATCTTTTCACTATTTATAAACCATAGAATGTAGGGATTATTATAAAAAAAACCTTGTGGTTAATCACTTCTGCAAATAAAATCCTGTGATTTAGTTTGTTACAATAAAATACTAAGGTTAAATTTTCTTACAAATAAAATCCTGTGGTTTAATTTGTTACAAATAAAACTCTGTGGTTTATCTCTTTTGCAAATAAAACCTTGTGGTTTATATATTTTGCAAATAAAACCCTACCCCATCAGCAGCCATGTCATCATTTTGTACTTACTTTTAAGAAAATATAACTACAGAATTTTATTTGTAACAAATTAAACCACAAGGTTTTATTTGTAAAAAATATAACCTGGAGGTTTTATTTGTAACAAACTAAATCACATGGTTTTATTTGTAAAAGAGGTAAACTACAATGATTTTTTTTATAATTATCCCTAAAATGTAAAAGCTTTGTAATTAATTCTCAAGATTATCATCTTCATCATATACTCAATTTCAAGTTTTCTCTTCCAAATTTCTCAAATTTTTTCATAATATTAGAGCTTTATTCCATAAATTTAATTTGAGAAGAAAAATGACAAGAAGCTGTGGGAAGATTTGCCAAATCTAAATCCTATACCAATTTGTGATTGCGAAAAAGCAAACAGAAAAGTAATTTAAATGGTTGAGAATGACCGACTAAAGCAATTCTTGATGGGATCGAATGACATGTATGATAATATTAGGGATTCAATCTTAATGCTAGATCCTTTGCCAACAGTAAACAAGAATTATTCAATGATACAAAAGATAGGGAATCAAAGACAGAATGTAGGCAGTGTATCAAGTATAACAGATATAACTAATGCTTGTTTCACCAATAAGATGCAAAATGAGAATGACAAAGATTTCAAAAAGAAAAGTGGCAAAGTATGTTCTTACCATAATGCTATGGGTTACAATCAAGATAATTGCTGGAAGCTACACCCAGAGAAAAGACTAAATGCTGCTGTCAACAAAAAGAAGAGTTTTAATTCAGGAAATAGCAAATTTAAGAATTTCCATGTGCATTTTGCGGGTTTTGAAATTTTTCAATTACACTTTAAATTGTATTTGTGGGCTTAAAATATGTATTTATGCTTGAGATCGTAAGCGTGGATATGAGATATTGTTTCTATATAATTAAGCATGTTAGCGGGTTAGGTATAATAAGTATCAGTGCTTGAGATTGAATAAATTCAGAACATTAAATATCGATACTTAAGGCAGAATAAGTGACTATAAAATGATCTTGTTAATTACACAAAGAGAGGTTTAGTACCCTTAGTAACCATTTTTGAAATTGATTATAAATGAATGCTAAATGTTATATGTAATGCATATGTTAACTTGAGCTAGGGAAATCCGACAGGGTATAAGTACCTAGGGGTAGGATGTCTAAGTTTTGGATCAATCTAAGGTTGATTTTAATATTGTATTGGGTTAATTGAAATTGCCTAAGTCTAGGTTATGAACCTTGTGGCTAGGATATCGAAAGTTAAAGGAGATGAATGTATTTAGGCCAATCTCCTATAACTAGGATGCCCAAGGTTGGGGTCAAGTACCTAGGGATAAAGATGACCATGGTTGGAATTAGATTCGTAAGTACTTAGGACACCTAATGCCGAGGTTAGATTCCTAATGCTTAGGATAACTTATGGTGGAAATTGAGCTTTTAAAGGCGGGACCCTTAGGGTTCAGATGTCTAACAAACTAAGATCAGATACCTATAGTTTTAGGATATCTAAAGTGGAGGTTACCTATAGTCAATTTTAGGTTCCTATAGTTTGAGCACCTAAAGATGGGACTAGGCATGTAGGGCTTCCAGATGTCCAAGGTTGAGATTCCTATGGAATTTTAAGAACCTTTGCTCCATTGCCTATACCGTCATTGTCATAGCCCTAAATGAAAAGGCAACGGTTCATTAACCATTGCCTTAAATAATTATAGTATGGGCAACAGTTTTTAACTACACCGTTGCCTATACTAACTGATCAGGTCGGTTTTGTTAAATATGATAGGCAATGGTTATAAGATCAAACTATTGCATATAGTATCATTCAGGCAGCGGTTTATTTGGAACCATTTCCTACATTAGGAAACAATTGTTATTGAAACTGTTGCCTAATCTTTATAAAGGGAACGGTTTCACTATACATCCATTCCCTTATACCTGTTTAGGCAACAGTTTTCCTTAAGAATCGTTGCTATATATTATGTTGGTGTGAGCTCAGCAAATTTTTTCTAACGAATAAAAATTTGTAGAAATTGGTTTTGATCACAAATAGAAAGGAGCTAAAGGAAGAAGAAACCAAAAACAAATTTCAAAAAGGCGATTTTGGTGTTTACGTCGCGAGTGGCTTGTCGATCTCATAAATAGAACACGCGATAAGTATTCTTGTGAGACTTTATCAAGCGTAAGGATATAGAAAACGAATTAAAATTTGGTGTTGTGAAGGTGTCCATACGTCGCGAGCATCTTGGTGCTCTCATGTGCACAAGTGACGCATCTTTTGAAGATTTGTCACGAAATGAAGTAAAAATGATAAAAGGAAATCATTCCCAAGCGAGTGGAGTTCTCATTTCCTAGTACCCCCCGCTAAGAGGCAGACCCATAGGGACTTAAGGCTTTCGGAGGAAGGATCTCTAAACGATTTGCGCACATAAATACGTGCTTGGGGTTTTAATAAAATCGAAATAAAATGATTTTTGAAGGAAAATAAATTTTTGGAAAAGAAATCCAAACTCGAATTTCTAGAAAATGGTTTTTGAGTCGCCACCCGGTTCTAAGCTCATACCGGGAATTTATCACTGTATCGTTCAGACCCTAAGTCTCGAGTCCAAAACCATGATCTAGAGATCGGGTTCGGACAAGACATCTACTTATCCTTTTAACAAAAGACTTTTAAAGAGATCTATGAATTTTATAAAATCGAAACACTTTTATTTGGAAAACATCCTAAGATTGATTTTAGTTGTCTTAATTATGGTGATCACGCATACATAAAGCGGTAAATAAAAGCGAAAAATAAACTAATTTGCTACAACCCCATTGAATATCAATCAAGCTATCTATGGGGGTTTTACATCCAATATAAAAATGGGGATATGGGGAACATACATTCACATGCATTAAAATAATTAAAGTGCGGAAATTTAAATACGTAACACGGCATCATTCTTGAAATGGACATTTATTAAGAAGGGGAAGAAGAGATAACTCGGGGTCATGCTTTAGGGGGACACTCGACCCAACTCGGTTAGTTAGATCGGATGGTTTGGGCTGAAGGATGGACTCGTGACAGCCCGAAAAACATTTTTGGCTCAATTATGGAAGGGTTGTGTGATTTATCATTTTAAAACATTTGGCTCGGTTTTAAGTTTGGAGACATGCGAATTTTAGTGAGTTAGAAATCCGGGAATGAATCCCTTCGTTGATTTGTGTTAGCGGTCCTAAACCCAGCTTCTTGATACGGTTTTCTAGATGCATACGTAAATTACGATTAATTAAATTTAGGTCTCAAAGGCATAATATTGGGTGATTCACATTAGCTAAAATTAAACATACATCGATCATACATGGAAAAATGGTATTCGGGTGCAAAATATTGAGTTAAACCAAGTTTGAAGGGACCAAAACGGAATCCGAGCTAAAAACGGGGTAAAAAACGAGAAAATAAAATTTTTATCTAAGTTTAGAGGT
>CAOJCR016346055.1:0-10639 GCA_948330485.1 Euphorbia neoarborescens
CTGAATAGGCGAAGATATCTAAAGACTACCTGAATAAGCAAGAGATGTCAAAGAGACCACCTGAATAGGCAAAGATGTCTAAAGACAGCCTAAATAGGCAAGAGATGTCTACGAGACCTCCTTAATAGGCGAAGATGTCTAAAGACTACCTGAATAGGCAAGAGAAGTCTAAGAGACCACCTGAATAGGTAAAGATGTCTAAAGACAGCCCGAATAGGCAAGAGACATCTAAGAAGACTACCTGAATAGGAAAGATATGTCTAAGGGACTACCTGAATAGGCGAAGATGTCTAAAGACTACTTGAATAGGCAAGAGATGTCTAAGAGACCACCTTAATAGGCATGAGATGTATAAGAGACTATCCTGTGCTATTTATTCGTGAGTGTTGGTGGATATACATGTAAAATGTTCAAGGACACTATTAAGCTTGGAGGAGATGGTGCTCGACCTTTCTGCCTCTTTGACTGGAAAATACTGGTATCAGTTGGGGAGATAAAACCATCTGTTGAAGGGTTTATGGCTCTTCTGAGAGTAATACATGATGCTTCACTAGAGTTCGTGCCACTTGATTCTGCTGAAGGGTGATTATCCCGGGTCTTAGCCAGATTAAATTATTTTCTGATGACTCCATATGAGAGGGTGTACAAAATTAAGATGTTTTGGTGCATCTCAGCTTATATGTAGCGGTAAGATCTAAGCACACATAACATTATGATGCAATGATCATGAGTGTAATAGAAAATTGAAAGTGACTTTGACCTTGACTATCACTCTCTATTGCTTCTGTGGGCCATTTCGATTTCATGCCCCTAGAAGTAGCTAAATAGCTAGTTGTTTTATGGTCTGGTGTACTGGCGATTTGAGCGTTGTGGACCACCGGTTGGTTGGGTTAGTTTCTTTGAATTCGAATGGTGGGAATCATGTGGGTGACATATTTTTGTCATGAATGAACTTGTACTGATTTATAGTAATGTGGAAGACACGCCCTTTGGGTCAATTAGCGGAAAGAAGTGGTCTCGGAGGTCATGTAGATGACATGTCCTTTAGCTAGAAGCAAGATTGAATAGTATTTAAGGGTCACATAGATGACATACCCCTTGCATGGAAATGAGGTAAATGATCTCTAAGGGTCGTGTGGATGAAGCAACTCTGGTTGTGTCAGGATAAATTATTTTTGGATTCAAGCAAACGACATGCCTCCAAGTTTATGAAAAGAGGAAGATTTTTAGGAGATATGTAGATGACATTCCCCTTGGGATGTGCGAGCATCGTAAGACTTAATTCAAGACCAATGTATTTCAAAAGCTCTAATGCAAGCTTAAATGCACAATTGTTAAATGTATGGTTCTTATTCATTCATCACGGAATTCATGTAATATTTCAAGTACACGATGTTACACCGATGAGTTTAATGTAAACTGGAACAAGGAAAATGGGACATATCACTTGACTCATCCCCTGTTGTCAGATGTCCTGTTATGGTTTTCCATCTGACACCGCTCACCTCACTTTGTGTTTGTTCTTTTTCTTTTTATGGGAAAGGGATTCCTCTGATCTGGTGGCTCATTCTTCGGAATCTGGATTTGGAGAATCATTGGTGGTTTTTTAGTGGATTTATTTGCAAGTATCGAAACTCCCTTGAGGTTCTTTGTTGAAGTCATTTTTGTGACCATAACAGCTTGATGAGATAGGGAATGTTGAGGAGGTTCTGAATCTAGTCTTATGACAATATTAACTTCATCACTAAGAAAAACTTCTTTGAGGTATTGAATTAGTCGTGCATGCTCAACCTTTCTGGATTCGCACTACCCCTGCTAACAATCATTCTTTGGTAGGCATGTGGTTTAAAACTTTTTCTGGTTTAGGGCGTTTGAAGGGTATATGGGTTTGAGGGATTGATTTTAGGCTTGGTGATTTGGATCTTTTGACAAGATCTAAAGGCTTTCAGATATATGGGTTTGAGATGCAGGGGTAAGCTATATTTTGAAACTTTGATCGTGAACTGAACTGATGTCTTTGCACGAGGCTTATGAGTGATTCAAATGTTTGATTTAAAGAAGACCTTGGTTCCCTCAAAGTTTGTGACTTTTGGAATGGTTGCCCAGTACGACTACTCTGGGTGTAGGGTGCTACGGTCTTATATTCATGTGAGAGAGAGTTGAGGATTGATTTTGGATTCGGCACTCTGTAACTCCCGTGTGTTTTCTTGGATGCTAGAGGAATCTCTTCCCTTTTATTATTGTCATTATTTTTCTTTTATTCTCTCTTTTCCTCAGGGGTTAAGTTAAATGATTGACGTTCCATTTTTACTCGCTCAAAATTTTGAGATTACTCTCATGCAATGATGCATTATGGATGTTGAAACATTAAGTGAATGCTTAATCGAATGCACATACCCATCTGGGAACAATTCTTGCAAGTAAACAAAAGATAGAAACTTTTGCATCAATGACTTTAAAAGTCATGTAATCCAAATCGAGACTTAGAGATGCATCATATAGAAAGAAAAGGAGAGTAGGTTCGTGATTGACATTGACGTCTTTCACCATACCTCTTGTGCTGAAGCGCTTGATTAAGCCAAACCATTCAAGATAGAGTGTAATCATTTTCAAAGTCACTTTTCATATTTCCTGTCGCATTCAGATTTGATGTATTTAATGTCATGCTGATGCATTGTGTCGTTCAGAGGGATAAATGTAAGTAAAGATTGCATAGATAATGATAGATTGAAGCTGAAACATGTCATCACACATTGTTCATGAAAATGTTACACAAAACAAGTTCCAAAAGAAAAATGACTCCTTACAATCAAGGAGCCTTTTCATGACAGAGATGTCCTTCTCTAGCTGTTCCGGTTGGTTGCCCTTACATCAAGCTTAGAAGTTCATCATCCTTTTCAAGAGATTGCCCCTCTCCGTGAGTACCACCTTGTTAATCCAAAACATTCATTTGTCCTATGACCTACTCTCAGGTGGTATGAGAAAAAATTATCGTTCTTTGCTTCAGCGGGTGAATTATATGGCTGGACATTTCGTAAGAGGCCCAACTTCCTACATTTGGTAAATATTTTGATCATTGGTTCTATCCATAGTGATATGACCTTTGCATGCCTTGAGGTTGCTGCCCCTGGGTAGTTGTTGTGACTCCCCTTGGCTAGGTAGATCGGACATGACTATTACCTCGGCTTGGTTTCTCTTTTACTCTTGTGGTGTTACGGGATCGTGGCTACTAAAATGGAGTTTGGGGTGCCAAGGAGTGTCATAGTCGACCATAGGTACTAACAAAGTTCTGTTTGACCTCTGGGTGACTCGAGACCTGGCGGTGAGCTGAATCTTTAATGTCTTATTCTCCATCTCTAATTCAGCGCACCTAGCTTTCAGTATAGTGATTTCTACGGCATTTTTCTCTAGGGTGTTCTCCATAACTGACTGCACCTTATCGCTTACGATTTGGACAAACTGAAGGGATGCCAGATAATCTGTCAATGAATCTACTATACCATTCATGATATGTTGGCCCACTTGTAGTTCTTGAACGTTTCCAGAGTCCCTTTCACTTTTGACATGGGTTTGCCATTCTTTCTATACCGAACTGAAAACTCATTGACAATCCTCTCGCTATTCTCTTAACCTTTCCCCTCTCTCGACCCTTGAACCTTCGATCATTAGGCACGACATAGAAGGAAAACATAAAGCGATACAAGGATGTATGAGTTCATGTATGCATGTATATCGGATGACTGGCTGGTATATGAAGGTGAAAGATATGAACAATCATACAAGTAAACATCATAATATGGCTGCATCACAAAGGGTTAGTGTATACCATTCAAATGCGTATGTTGCACAAAAAGTATGTGCATACGTCTATAAGTAAGCATGATGTATGTTCTCAGATAGGACGAGAGTGTAATATGTAACGTAAAACAGTTAGCTGTTAGTCATTAGTTGTCAGTTGTTAGTATATGAATATATGAGATGGTGATGTGTGCCCTAACAATTTTCCCCACCCAAGAGAAATCTAACGAAGGCTGGAATCTGACTTGTGCAGACTTATAGATGCGTGAGACGACTCTGATGTGACCATGGAACCAATCTGCAGAAGCATGACAGACTTATGTAAAGCATGATTATGACGCAGGTAGCGGGTGCACAGACTGGTACTGATTTATTCGATGCCTCTAGACACATATGGTTAGGGACATGACATATAGAGCCATGGGAGTGATTTATATTATGGGAGAATCCTATGACACCATATAAATATGATGGCTTGTTGAAGTGGACGACACTTCGTATCATGTTATATTAGGATGTAATGAAATGCACATACATGACTATGGCATCATTGTGATTTATATATAGCTAGACATGAAAGAGCAAAGATTATGTATGGCAAGGCATGGCATACATCATAGCATACTTCATATGGGAGAGTAAATTATACATGGCATACTTCGTATTGAAACATAGGCTATGCATAGCATACTTCGTATAGAGACATAGATTATGCATGGCATGCTCCATATAGAGACATAGATTATGCATGGCGAGGCATGGCATACATCATAGCATACTTCGTATAGGAATGCAAATTATGCACGATAAGGCATGGCATATATCATAGCATACTTTGTGTGGGAGCATGAATTATGCATGGAAAAAAAACTACGCATGGCAAGGCATGGTATATTGTAAAGGTTACGCATGGCAACAAAGATTAGGCATGGCATAAGATGGCATACTACATAAATCATGTATGACAACAAGGATTACGCATGGTAAGGCATGGTATATATCATGGTACATCATGCATGACATGGCATTATGAAGGACATGGCATTATGAAGGACATGGCATAATATGCATGACATTAATAGGTAGACTACAAGGTATTATGGGCCTATGGAGTACTGGCGGTCCAAAATATAGATGAGTCTAAGGACAGAGATGGACTCCCTAAACACTGATGTACTGTCACATTTCAGAAAGGTTCCTAAACACGGAATGGGTGGTTTATAGTAAGGTGCCTTGATTTGATGCCATCATGAATGTGGGGTAGTATGGTATGTAATGTGCATTTACAGAATGCATTATGCGCGACTAGCACGTATACACATGGCTAGCCTAGACAAAGTGATGGATGGGATATTGTCGAAATGATGATATGTATTGAGACTCAAACTATCAATGCATGTGACTATATAAAGGTGTGAGTTAACATGGCAAACAACATGCGTGTACCATATAGGATGATAGGGCATATACGTCATGGTGTATGAGGTTTAAATTGAACAAACATAATTGGGACATAACCAAAATACACATACAAAAGTAAACATTATGTGAGAGCGGACCTATGTTCCAAAGCAGGTCGGTGAGTCTCTACCATTCCTAGGAGAGGTTTCTTTGCCATCGATGCGAACATGGCAAAGGCGGAGCTAACAGATTAATTTTTATATTTTGGGAACCTGGCGGAAGTTGTTACGGCTTCTATATGTAAGGAAGTCAAAGTCCGGGTAGCAAAGATGGGTCCCATAGGAATATATACCTATCTCTCCCAAAATATGTGCGAACAAGACAGATTAAGGTACAAGGCTATCAGTGGATTCCTAATAGGTATGTCTATGAATTGGTGCGCATAAACATACTTTCTTGACAGAGCTGGGGTAGGTATGGAGGTCCTAATTAGGGAATGCAATGTACTAAAATGCAATACATAAAAGTAAAGGTGTAAATAATCATTCTTTATTTATGGAAAAGATTATTGATTTTTATGAAGCTCTTCGAAAAAGTCTTTCGATGTCTTATCAAAATTCCTTTCGAAAATTTTAAAGTTTGAAAACTTTGAAAAATTTTAAAAAGGAAAAGAAAATCCCCAGCAGAGTCGCCATTGTAAGCAAAGTGACCGAAAATTGAAAAATAAGTTTATAGATAATAAAAATGAAATCCTAATTGGAAATTCGGTTTCAAAGGAGAGGTGCTTACGTCCCGACCGACTTGGTACTCTCGTAAGCAAAACAATGTGATAAGTATTTCAAAACTTGTCGAAGCGTGATAAGATAAAACAAGTTTGAATTGGTTATTCAAAAGTGTACTTACGTCGCGAGCGGCTTGGCGCTTTCATAATACAAATAACGAGTCTTTCATGACCCATTAGGATACATACAAAGAGTGAAGAAAAGAATCGAGTTCCTTAAGACAACGGAAATAATCCTAAAAAGAATTTTCCGAACAAAATATGCATGAATGCATGCTTTGGAATCTCGATTTGAAAATCTGATTTTGAAAAGAAAGAGTAAAAGAAAACGTTTTTGAAAGAAATTCAGACTCAAATCCCTTAAAAACGATATTTGGATACGCCACCCAGTTTTAAGCCCACACCGGGAATGAGTTTACGGTGTTGCTCGGACCCAAGGTTTGAATCCAAAATCATGATCCAGAGATCGGGGTTCGGAAAAGACACTTACTTATCTTTTTTCGAAAAGCTTTAGAGAAATGGGCAATCTTTATTGAAAACAAAGCATGATTTTTTGCAATAAAGGCCTATGATTGATTTTAAGTTTGAATTTTAGGGTGATCGCGCATACACAAGCGGAAAGATAAATTGTAGGAAAGTAAAATTAATTATTACAACCATATCGAATATCAAACAAATCCTACGGGATACATTTTTCGGGGAGGGGGAATCTAGCATGCTTTTATACATACATACATACATAAAAAGAGCGGAGATAAACACTTAGCACAACATGATGCTCGAAATGGACATGTGAAAGAACGGGAAGGAATGATAGCTCAAGGTCATGTAAAAAAGGAGGACGTTCAATCAAAAGCGGTTTATTAGATTAAATATTTTGGGCTGAGGGATTGTCTCACAATGGCCAAAACAATTTTGGCTCGTATTACGAAACCGCAACGTGAGTATTTATCATTGTAAAACGGTTGGCTCAATTTTAGTTTTGGACACATTCAAGTTTTAATAAGTCAGGTATTCAAAAAATAATTCCCTTCGTTGTATTGTTTTAGCGGCCCTAGACCCGGCATCCCGGTACGATTTTCTAGATGCAAATGCTTATTATAGAAAATAAATTCCAAGTCTCAAATGGAAATAATTAACGCACTAACTACTGACATTCATCGAGATTGAAAATAAATCACTAAAGATATAGGTTAAAATGCATGACTTTATTTATTTTATCCCGAGAAAAAGTCATTTATTTTAATAAAAATAAAAAAACGGGTCAATTTCGGACGAAAGGGGAAAAAATAATGATTTTTGTAAGCATCAGACCTGTAGCGCGGCACGCTGCAAGCCAAAATTTCAAACATCTCAGTTTTACACTATAACGCTGTGCGCTGGAGGGCTAGCGCGGCCCTCTGTATGTCTATTTCTCACCCATTTCGAATTTTTCGTCCAAAAACATTACTCGGGGCCATGAAACCACCACGAGATGTTTATAAACTCATACTTAACCATTTTCAACAGTTAAAAACAAAAATTTGATGTCCAAAATACACCTTTTAAAGATCAAACTCAAGAAAGAAGCATTTTTGTGTTTAGTTCAGTTTAGTCCCTTTTAACTCGTTTTTATGCCCGATCTGAACCCCACAACTTCCAGTAACATCAAGGTACATAAATATAGTCCAAAGGGGAGAGATTTAGGCCACTTCATGTCCATTTATCCGAGCTGTTTTCATTTTCCTAAGCAAAGTTACGGTTTTCGGCTTTTTCTGAACATTTACCCATTTTTATGTAAAAAACATCTAAAGAAACATGCTTCAACAGAACTAAAACATGAAAAAGGGATAATTAGGACTCAGAGATTACCCTTGAAGCGTACGTTCCACGTGTGGTTGAGTGAAGAACCTGAACTTGCCCCATTTGCTACCGGACAACCAAAACAAGTGTTTATCGTCAGAGAATGACTTTTTAATACGTAAAACTCACGATTCCAGATGGCTTATGTATTAAATCACCTATCTTTAGAGTTCTTTGGAGTTATTAGTGTGAGTTTTGAGGATTTCGGGAGGTTTTGTGTTAGAAAAGTGAAGTAAGAAAGTTGATTAAGATAAAGAAGATGAAGAAGGTGTTCTTGAGTAGAGAGAGGGGTTGAGGGGAGAGGTTTGCTGCTGGATACTAGAAAAAGAAGATGGATTAGTGCTGAATGAATTTAATTGGCTCTCTCCCCTACTTGTGTTCGATGTGGGAGCTTATAGAGGGGAATGGGGTTGCTTGCTTTTTGCACACAATGCATTAAATACACCATACTCCACCTTTTCTCTTTTTCTTTTCTTTTTCTTTTCTTTATTTTCTTTTTGTTCCTTTTCTTTTGTTTAGTTACATTGCTATAACTAAGGGTTAGAGTGGGTAATTGAGTTGGGTTAATAGGTTAGAAATTGGGTTTTTGGGCTTAGAAAGGTTTGGTTCAAAAAGGTGGGTTTTGGGTTTGACGAGACCTTCAATTCAACCATGTATGAGTTTGTTTGGTTTGTAAACATTATTCGATTAAACACTTGACTCAACCTCTCATGGTGCTGGTGTCAGAGTGCTCGGGTCAATCGACACTGGAATCAAGGCGTTTAAAGAATTTTAACGAATGTTGTTTTCATCATCGCCGTAGGATAAAAATCCCGTGCTCACAGCAACTCTTTCTCCTGATAAGTAAAGTCGAGAGATATGGAAATATGGCGAAGAAGCAGTCCAAAGCCTCAATAACTCCTACAACAAGAAAATCAGAGCCAATTCGAGAAGAATTCACTTTGTTTCCATTAGTTACATCATGTGGCATTCATGTACACACCTATCTATCGAATAAGTGTTCCATCAAAGCACACATGACCTTCTAAATGCACTAGCTAGATCCTAATTCCATAATGGATCTAGCTAATTCAAAAAACCCATAAAAATAAAAAAAAATACCCAGGGGAGCCTCTAAAACCATTGGGCCATTCAAACTAAAACAATATACTTACTCGACCATATCTTACCAAGCCAAAGGTAAATAAACACAACCAATTCATAAGTATCCCAAAGTCTTGGATATTGTCAAGGGATATGTCATCTAGATGACCCAAACAAATCAGCTCTATCCTATTATCCTTCCCTAAGGAGTATGTCATCTATATAATTCCTATAAAACTGTTTTCTTTAATGTGTATCCCCAGCAGCATGGCATCTATATAATTCCAACAATCCAATCTTATTCTTTTTTCTACCATAGGGGTATTTCATCCACGTGACTCCTATAAACCAGCTCGGGCCTACTATTAAATCAAAAATACATCATATACATGCTTTTTATAATAGTCCATAAAAAATCCAACAAAATCCAAGGCTGGTGGTCTCCAAGTTTTAGATGTCTGTGTAAAAACCTTCAAATCTATCTAAACCTTGGAATACATAAAAGTCCCAATGTAACAAAAATGTAGTAAAGAATCTGGTAAAAACTAGAATTATAATAAAAATTTTCCCCAACAAAGTTGCATTCAGTATGTTGTCCAGCTTTCTACTCAATGGACACAGTCAAATGCTTGTATCACTCTCACTGCCTACAACTGATACAAATAGTCTAGCACAACCACCTTGCTACAATCCAATCAAAGATCAACTATTGTGATGGAAAGAAACTATCAACTGTCAAAAGGCCAAGCTGAGAATGATAAACTGTTAGCTATTTTCTGGAGTATAGACCTCTAAATTAAATAGACTCCCTAGAGAGTTACATTAAAAGTGGCTTGTTAAAACCAGCCATTCAGAACAAAAGACTGTTGAGGCAACAATCCTCAAAGAAGAAAAGCTTCAGACGTTTAACTCAAAACCAGTACATCTCCCAACAGAGAGAAAAAGTTTGAAGATAGAAACCGAAAAGGCTCACTGGAAGCAAGAGGAAGAGTGACTATCAAGTTCAAAGTTAGTTGCATCTTTCTTGTTACATTCACATTTACTGCATCATAATGTTATGGATGCTTACTACTTACTCAGGGGATTTCATAGTAGCTGTTAGCACGGGAATTTTCCCCAAGCGAGCAGTGATGAAACTCGGTTTATCCGGTGCCTTTGTAGTAATTTTACGAGCATATTTTAACCCCTTAAATTTGAAATCGAGGTCACCAGTCCGGAATGAAAATATTTGTCAGATCTTTACAGTCAACCAGGACCGGAGGAAAGCTACCCAAATCCCTTAAACCTTAGCCTTAACCTATCTTAAACCAAACTACCCTTAAACCCTTAAAGCCTTAACCCACATAAAACCCAATCCCTTAAAAAGCCTTAACCCACCTAAAGCCCAAAACCCTATAGCCTATCAAACCCATTTCTCCACCCACCTAGGGTTTTGTGCCCACATATATAAAGGAAGTTTACAGCCAAACAAAGGGGGGGCTCATTCTGTCGAAAAAAAAAGGGTTGAAGCTAAAAGAAAGAAAAACTCAGCAGCAAGAACTGGAGACAGCAGACAAAACTTCCCCACCAAGTTTTGGACTCTCAGCCTCATCCATCTTCCTCCATTCAAGCCACCACCAGTCTCCGATCACCTCTGATCATTCTTCCTAGCCCTAACAACACCGGAATCCAGCCTAAAACTTCATTCTCTTCCCCTTCGAAAGCCACTGAAACTTTACCCAAAAATAAAAAGCT
>CAOJCR016346339.1:0-12441 GCA_948330485.1 Euphorbia neoarborescens
GCAAACCCGATATGAAACACAGTGAAAAACTTAAAAATAACTATAAACACTCCAAAAATAACACATTAGTAATTTCAAGAAAAAATTAACATATAAAAGAAATAAAAAAACTAATATTTTTCAGAAAAACTAAAATAAAAAAAACAAATACTAAAAAAAATGTGTTAATTTGGTGTCAATTGAAGCTACAACTAAATTTTTTCAAATTTACAGTTTAGTCATTGAAAATATAAAATTGCAAACTTGAGGGGCCTAAACAGACCTTTTTTTCCAAAATACGCTCGATTCCAAAGTTTTACTATAGAGCTTTGCTCATAGGGCCATTTTCGAGGAAAAACCATGGTCAAATTTTCAAAATCTATCAGCTAAAGTGAAAAAATCATAAAAAAAAATCATGAAACAGCCTGGATGGATGCCCTAGACACAGACACGTGTCGACGCCCATCCAATAAGTGCTACACCCATTGAATAGGTTCCTTGACACACTGAACAAGTGCCCTACATGTTAGCAAAGCGACTGAAAAGTCAAAAAAGGTGCGGTGCCCGTTAGAGGGGCGTCAGACACTAGTGCCCCTATCCAATAATTAATTGGAAATCAATTGTTTGAACTTTTTAGTCCACTTGGAAATAAGAAATGTAATGACACCTATATGAATGACTTAGTCATGGTAAATATCACATAGATACTTAAAGGAATGTGATATATAAGAATATTATAAGTCATATGTCATTTTGCAGATTGATATATATTCATTTTAATTGAGGGTTATTAAACATGTTCAAACTATCCAAGACCTAGAACATCCAACCAAGCCCCCCGTCATGGGCCAAACTCTTGGACATAACTCGGTTCGATCTAAGCTAGTTCAAGCTAAAAATTTTCATGGATTAGGCTTGGAATTAGTAAAAAGCTCGTATCCAACTCAGTCAAACCATGTCTGAATACATAATATTAATTATTATTTATTATATATATTAATAATTTTCTTTACAAAATATTTTTTATTTAAAACAATAAATATATGTGTTGGACAGATTAGATCGGCGGGTTTGAGATTTGACTTTTTACCCTAGCAATCGAGGTTGAAATCTTTAAAGGACTGGCAGGATTGGACATATGCAAGATTTTTTAGATAAAAACCCAATTCAACCCAGCCCATGAATTGGTCTAGGGGCTACAATGATTTGTTAGAGTCCATCTATAGCTTATGGGCTCATTGGTTTAGGTCTACTGCCAACAAATACACCTACAAAATCGCATTTAATGGATGCAAGATCAAGTGTTTGAGGATTTCATATTTAATGAGTGCATATATTTATAAACAAATTGGTTTATGAGTTTTACGGAATAAAAACCCATTGGAAATAAATATGGATAAAGTTTAAAAAAATGTCTTATGGTTTGACATTTTATCAAAAAGAGGATTGTGAAATTTTTTGTATTAAATGGGTGTTTGTGATTTTACTCCGTTATCAAAAACATTTCACGGTCCTATTTTTTAAAAAATGGGTGTTTCGGGGTTATTTTGCCGAGTTTCTTCGACATGGTTCTCTCAATCGCCCTAGTATACTCTACTTGTTCACCTGTGTTGGTTTGGGGTGCGGTCAGTTCATCGGGAGGATTGCCTTTCCCCTTGTTCGGACATAGCTCTTGCACACTATTGCTACTATTGCTAGTGGTCTATTCTTCGATTGATGTGCTGCTTTCGATATGTTTGTGAGATTTTTAATATTTATTGTAGGTATGAAATTAAAACAAAAAAAAAAATACAGATATCCGTTTGATATAAAAAAAATTTCACATTCCTATTTTTTATAAAGATGTTATAAAAAATTTATTTTTTTTTATAACGGAGAAAAACCACATATACCTATTTAATATAAATAATTCCACAGTATTTCTTTTAATAAAAGCCCAGATCACATGACACTTTTTTGAAGTTTACCTAATAAATATTGGAGAGAAATAATATAATTGTCATGTGTATTTAATTAATTATAAAGCTACTTTAATTAAATTAATGCGATACATAAAATTATATAATGTTAATTTTGAAAAATAATGTTGGATTAGAATAATCATTGTGTGAAATTTATTTTATCTAAATAAATGTGTCGCGTATTTATTGAATGCGTTAATTTTAAGAGTTCAAATTTTATTGTTTGATTAATTAATATTTATTTGATTTTGTTTTATGAGATAAACTAAAAGATAAATAGTTAGTTTAGATAAATTTTAAAAATTTAATTTTTGTTATCTCATGATAATCCTTATAAATATGCTCCCTGTCGGGCATTAAATGTGGTCCTCCCGCTCCGTTCGAGTAGTGGATGAGGGGTTTGACGGAGACGGCGTCCCATTATGTGATATTCTCCCGCCCCTAGCGAAAGAAATATATTTAATGCTGCAATTAATGTTAGGAGGTTCAATACGGCTCGACAAGACTGCAACGGTAAAAGGGAGTCTCATAAGGAAGACTGACATATCCACTCTCTAAAAAGACAAGAAGCAGGCCCAAAAAGGCTAAGCACTACCTACTGCTTGTCGACCAATGGCTTGGTGACACGTGGAACTTGACCACTGCCATATAAACAACTAAGTCCACCAACAAAAGGACATCTAATATCATTTTCTCTCTCAAGCTTTCCCTAAAAACTCTCCTTTGAAACGAGTTACTCACTGAGGCATCAGAGGGGATTCACCGGAGACACCTTCTCGAATCCAATCCTTACTTTTACAGGTAACCAGAGCTGCAATAAACGGCAAGTCCTCACATTTTCAACGAGCACATCTCACACTTGTCATCAATTGGTGCGGTGAGCGTGGACCAGTTGTAACCATAGCTCACTTTGTGCAGAACCCAACTCCTTCAGATTTAGTTAGTCCAGTACCTATTCTCTATTCCACTGGAACTCTCCCCCAAGCTAGCACGTACGAGTAAGCTGTAGTGAGGCAGAGCATACTTGGGTTCCCTACCATACCACCAGCGACAGCTCCTACCTATCAACCACCTCCCGTGCCGCAAGTAACACACCCCACACCCCCTCAACCTTACCCAGCCACTCACCTTCTTGCTGTACCCACCTATCCTACTGTTGGTTAGGGGACCCATTACCACAATCCCAAGATGAACCCCCCATCTCATACGGTTCTTGGGGATATGGACCATACTATTGGCCTCTTAATCCCCATGGGTACCCTGTAAATACCCCACCGGTATATTCCCCACAGTATCCTCCTCCTACTTCATCAACCCCTATTTTTTCTCAACCAGCGGCCCCACAACCCGAAATCCTGATAGCACTATTCATGGATCTTCTGGTCGATCCCCTGTTCGAGGCTCTGCTTAAAAAGGGGTTGGACAAGTACAACATGGCATATTAGGACCCTATTTCTCATTCAGCAAAGTCCCAGTTTTACCGGCGCATACTAGAGATGCCATTCGATCCCAAGTTCAAACAGATCACCATACAGGACTATGACTGCAAGGATAACCCCAAGGACCACATTCAAACTTTTGCTAAGATAATGAGGCTCGCTGGAGCCACAGAAGGTTTGATGTGTAGGCTCTTCAGCACTACTCTGAGGGGGCCCGCTTCCTTGTGGTTTGCTAACCTCGACCCAGGCACGGTCATGGGTTGGAGTCACCTGAAGAAACTTTTTTGCACCAACTTTTCGGGCTCCATCCCTATTGGCAAGCCTTTCCGTAGCGTCCACGATGTTAAGCAGGCTCTGAGAGAGCCCCTGAGAAAGTACATTGAGCGGTTTAACTGGGCCTATTTAAATGTAAAGAACCTCGACTTTACCACAACATACAAGGCCTTCATCCATAACATCACCAACCGAAAGATACGCCATGAACTTATCATGCGATGGCCAAAGGACAGGATAGCTATGATCACCTGGGCCAAGCGCTTTGTTGAAGCAGAAGAAGTGGAAGATGAACCCCATTGCAATGACAAAGCAGATAGCAGATCAATCGCCGGGCCCCATCAGAGTAAGGGGGTGACGGCCATCACACGCGCTGTAAGACATATCGCTTCAAGGGAAAAGGAGACCACTGCTACACACCCTACTCTAGACCCGTCATTAAGGAAGTCTTGGAATTCTCTACCGGACATCGCCCATCCGGCCGCCCCCATAGTCAACGAGCCAGCCGAAGCCATACTATTGATATCACAAAATGAAAGGGCACAGTACGGAGAATTACCGAACTCTGGCCCAGGAAATGGAGAGCATCATCCAGAAGGGACGGGCATAACCTACACAATTCGGGCAAAGCAACATGTCACCCCGGTCGCAGGAGGAGCGACCCCAGCCAGTTTGGGAAGAGACATGGCCGACAAGAGGCAACAGAGGGGTGGTGATGATGATAGCCGGGGGTCCGGAGCTAGAAGTGACCTTGGTCCATCCCAAACATAAGGAGACCAAAAGGAAACAGCAGGAGACCCCAACACCCTTACCGTTTAAACAGATAAGCAGTGTGGCGGTAGCGCATACGGACGCCCTTATTTTGGGTATTGACGTAAAGGGTTTCTTAGTGAAACAAGTCTTGATCGACACAGGGAGCTCGGTCAATATTGTTAGCAAGCAGACGACCAAACAGATCGAACTCATAGACAAATGGATCCACCTTGTTCACTCCCCGCTGGTTGGCCTGAGGGGTCAACCAGTTCCAATGTTAGGCCAGGCTATTTTGCAGGTGGAAGCAGGAGATGATAAGCATATATGGAGTGAGGATGTCCCCTTTATAATCGTCGATGCCCCTATAGCTTACAATGACATAATGGGATGACCTTTCCTGGTTGTCTCAAGGGCAATCATTTCTATCTTCCACCTGGCCATGCAGATCCCAATGGGCAAGGGAGTGGCCATCATTCGCGGAAGCCAAAGAGCAGCCCAAGAGACCTACCTGGCGTCGCTATATCTCCCGATTACTTCTCTCTCTTGCTACTTCAATGTAAGTATTTTTTCTCTGGTCTTGAATAAACTCGGTATTTCATCTCATCTTTCTTGACAGATAGCAGATATCTTATACACTACAAAAAGATAATATGTCCCCACACTACAAGTCATGAGGCGGCTGACCACGCACCTCTCATTGACTCCGGCCACATCAGGGGATGATTGACCTGCTCTCCCCCGCTGATTTACCGAATAGCCACGGAGTGATAGAGCTTCTCTCCTCCATTGGCTCAGTGTAAGTTATAAGGTGGATGATCCGTCACCCCTTATCATCCCATCTTTGACATCAGGAGGCGATTGACCTACTCTTCCTCACTGATTCATTAACAACCATAGAGTGATCGATCTTCTCTCTTCCATCAGCCTACTACCAGTCATGAGATAGCTGACCAGTCACCCCTCACTTACTCCACCAATCATCAGGAGGCGATTGACCTGCTCTCCCTCGCTGATTCATTAACAGCCATGGAGTGATCGAGCCTCTCTCCTCCATCAGCCTACTACCAGTCATAAGGCGGCTGACCAGTCACCCCTCACTGACTCTACCAAGCATCAGGAGGTAATTGACCTACTCTCCCTCGTTGATTCATTAACAGCCATGGAGTGATCATGCTTCTCTCTTCCATCGGCCTACTACCAGTCATGAGGCGGCTGACCAGTCAACCTTTACTGACTCTACCAAGCATCAGCAGGTAATTGACCTACTCTCCCTCGCTGATTCATTAACAGCCATGAAGTGATCAAACTTCTCTCCTCCATCGACCTACTACCAGCCATTAGGCGGCTGATCAGTCACCCCTCACTGACTCCACTAAACATCAGGAGGCAGCTGACCTGCTCTCCCTCGCTGATCAGGTTTGGCTATAAACAACTCAAACATCTCTCCTTAATGAGGCCATTATAGTTATGAGGCGGCTGACCAGTCACCCCTCACTAACTCCCTCACCAGCGGGTCACTCCCCTGTCCAAATCACAAGGCAGATCTCCCACTCCTTATGGGCTACAAGCCCTTAAACATGGGTGAGTACCCATTTCTTTCAAACACAAGATAAAATAACAGACAAAGCAAAGAGAGACATTTATCAAAACCATTAAAATCCTCTTCATTATATAGAATCGGGGGCAATTACAAGGCATGAGTACAAACATTCAAATCAAACAAGTGCAAGCTAAAGCTTCATAAAAATCATCCTCGGATCGGGGGATAAAATGTCAGGGTAAAGAATAATAAAAAAACAAGAAAAAACAAAATAAAGATAACGATTATCTGAAGACACCTACTCTAAAGAAGAGACGGAGCCAGTCTTTCGAATTGCATCCATTTCATATAATAGAACCTGGTTTAAACGCTAGGACAGTAAGGTCTTCCATCCAAAGAACAATGATTTCCATCAACATGGATGCCCCGCCAGCTTCTTCTTCCATGTCAGAAGATCAGGGATACTCAACCCCCTTCGCCCGAAGAATGTGCTTTATACGCAATGAAAAGGCTGCTTCCACTTGATCCACTTCGTGCTTAGAGGTCATAGAGATCTCGGCTGAAAATAGTTCTTCCTCAGACTTTAGGTGGGTTGTATCAATGTAACACTACCCATAGAAACGGGAAAGTTGGTGGCACCAGGAATCTTGCTCATCCCTTTCGGCGTCCCTTTCCTTCTCCCACTAAGCATGAGTATGGGCGGCCACCTCTTTGGCCCTCTCAGCTTCCGCCTTCTCCCGCCGGTAGCTGGCCAACTCCATCTCCTTACTCTCTAACAGGCCTCGCAGCCTATCAAGCTCTACAGAGTCTTGGAACGTTCATCCAGCATACGAACTTCCTACTCATGATGCTCGCGCACTGCCTGTTTGATGCGGTCCTCAGAATCTTGCCTTGCTTTAGCTAAGCGGTTGAGAGCTTCATCTCTCACCTACAATACGGCATCTCGGGCCAGCTCAGCAGCGTCGGCCCTAGCCTTTTCGATAGCAAAAGAGGTCTCTAACTTTCTTTGCATCGCCAGCCGATCCAGAACAGCATAAAGCAGGTTTGCTGTAACTCCCTCTCTATGGACAAGAGGTCACAAGAGTCAAGGACCATGTGAGAAGTCATGTGCAACATGTCATTTATACCCTGTGCCAAAATAGGATAGTCAAACATCGAGGGTTAGCATAAACAAAGTCATAAGGATCTCTAGAAACTTACTCACATGACATGGCAAAAACATCTGTCCGCGATAGCCTCGTCTAATACACGCGACAACAAACCGGTTATCCTTCTAACGGAACATGTCACGAAGGGAGTCGAAGGGAAGATCGTCTTCCTAAGGAATGCCACGTGAAGTTTGAAGAGGAGAAGAAGCCAAGCAGGGTGGTACAGTCGAGGGTCCACCTTTTCCCCCGGCAGGAGAGGTTGTTATGCATGCATCGGCTCTTCCTGACACCGACTCAGGCCTCTCTATATCATCCGGTGCCACCGAAGGTATACCCTTTCCCTCGATGGGGAAAACTGTTATATGGGCATCGGTTCCCCCGGATGCTGACTCAAGCCTCTCTACCTTACCCAGCAGTGAAGTCCCCCCACCATAGGAGGCTCAACTACGATGCCTTCTCGCGAGCCTTTCTCTGTTCTCTCTTCTGAAAGGGGTTTTGCCCTGGGGACAGGCTTGCGGAAGGGCCCATCCAACCCCAAAGAATCCTAAACCGCTTCAATCTCTTCCTCCGCTCCTGGCACCCCGCTCGTATCTATCGGTCCTTCGGCCGGGGGAATCACCTCGGCTACAGGGTCCTCAGGACTCTCATCTACCCCTAACGGATAGGCCCAAGTCCCACTCTTGGGTTGCGCTTCCTGTAAAAAGACAAAGACCTCAGATCACAAGTCTAATCCATAAATGCTCAGTTGTCTTGCCAAGATCGCGAGTCTTACCTCGTCAAGGGAAGCCTTTTTAGAAATAGGCTCACTCTCTTTGGCACCTCCCCCGGGTGATACAGGGGGAACCTCTAGGTTAGCAGGGGGACCATTAGATCTCGAAGGGAGAAATGAAGCTCCTTCATCTATACCAGCCTCCTTTGGCACTACCTGGGGAGAGGCGCTAACAGCAGCGGGAAGGCTCTCTGCCTCCTCTTCAAAGAGCTCGCTGAATGCCTAAAAACTTCGACCATATTTTTGGCTAACCACTTCACGCATGAACTCTGATGAGTCTTTTATCTCGGTCTTGCTATCAGAACAAAGCACAACGACTGAGGGTCGATGACCAGGAACTTTTGTAGATACCCTCTTATGCACTAACCTTTTCCTTATAAGGGGGAACTGCCTTCGAAGGTATTGCTGGGACCTAACGTGAGCCCTTAGAGATTCGGAATTGCGAAGAAGATGACGAAGAAAGTTATTGGACATGAACGAAAAACGACAACAGAGAAATACACAACTAAGGGAAGAAAGTGGAAACGAGCAAAATATACCGATCGGCTGTCCTCACCCCCTTTTTATAGGTAAAAGATGACACATATTCAAAATTCAAAAACGAGGAACATGTGTCGAAGCATGATTGGGTCCTCATCCCCTCATCATAACGTACCCTACCACACTCGTTTTTTTTCTTGGAAAGCCCTAACCGTCATAAATAGGGTGCACAGCTATCCATTTTTGAGTGGCTACATGTCAAAAAGGTATTTAAATCTCCTTGGGTATTGAAAGAGGCATGCGGAGTCCAAACGTCACTCTGTTTATCCTCAAAATCCTCAAAGAATTTCAAAATTGTTACAAGGGAGGGACTCCTAATAACCCGTATAAGCACCCTCTCCACCTGGCATTAAATGTGGTCCTCCCACCCTATTCGAGTAGCGAATGAGGGGTTTCACAGAGATGACGTCCCATTATGTGATATTCTCCTGCCCCCGGCGGAAGAAATGCATTTAATGCTGCAATGAATACTAAGATGATGTCCCATTATGTGATATTCTACTAATCCCACCAATAAAAAGGCATCTGGTATCATTTTCTCTCTCAAGATTTCCCTAAAAACTCTCCTTTGAAACGAGTTACTGACTGAGGCATCAGAGGGGATTCATCGGAGATAAACTCTGTGATCCAATCCTTACTTTTGCAGATAACCGGAGCTGTTACAAACAGCAACCCCTCACATTTCCGATGAGCATATCTCACACTCGTCATCATCTCATAACTATTTCTTTCACCTCACATTCAGTTAGACGGAATAGGAAGGAAAGAAGATACATTCATAAAGGGAGATCACACATACACATACACAACATGTATTCCAGACAACAACAGAATAAGAAAGCGTAACAAAGAAACAACTTACCGTTTCTGTTAACGCAGCGAAAATATCTTAGTTCTGATCTCTGTTATCCGATTCTCCCAGATCTACACGAGTGTGGCTTCGTATCGTCCTAGTTGCCTTTTCTACACGTATTTAAGGGAATACGGAGTATAGACGTAAATCTGCAGGTTCTTCCGATGAATACATAGACACACTGTTCCGAAGAGATCTCGATACAGAATCGATTTCTTATGGAAAGAAACTAGAGAGATATAAGGAGAAGAGAGAAACAGATTCCCGAACACAGAGTTCCAAACCACTGTCAAACAGATGAAAAACTGATGAACTGTCGAACAAATGACTGATTCTCCGAACCATTGTCAGACTGTCGAAAAACTGACGAGCTGTCGAACAATTGGCTAATGTCCATCTAGGTGGCGAAACATCGCAAGTTATGGCGAACTCCCTAACTTATGACGAACTCACTAATGAGCGAATTGATGAACCATCGAACCGTTTACTGAAAACGATACTTTTATTTATAGAAGATTTTCCATAGCTTACCATCTTACCAAATAACACGTTTGGTCTCTATAACTTTTAAGTTGTTACATTTTGGTTCCAATTTGTCATGTGCGTACCAAAAACCAACATCTCCCACTCGTACATAACAAGATAAACTTTCATTGCAATTAAACTTATATTTATTGTTCTTATCCGGCGAAGTTGATGATAAGGTTTGGAACCATTTCTGGCTTATCTAATCCATATTTCTGGCTATTTACAAAAAATTGATAAACAATATTTATATAATAATTAGTAGTCAATGATAAGGTACTATTTTTTAGTATTGGACGTCTTGAGTCTAAATTTTACAATATTTTTATTTTTAATTTTTGTATTAAAAACAATTTAAAATTTAATTATGATTGATTCATTAATTCGACTGAATCTATCCATGTAGCTAACTAAAATACTGATTCATCTAGTTAGAATATTGAATTATATATTCATTGATTTTTAACTATTAAACAGAATGAATAATTGTTCAATTTCTAATTCCACAATTTTAATAACAATGATAATGACTTGGCAATGCACGAATGTGTGGAATTGAACGCATTTTATTTGTCATATGCAGCAATAAGAGTATTTTTTTCTGACAAATCTCATGTACTTCAGTGACTAGTCTATGGAAAAGTACTCTTATTAAAAGAATATAATTTAATATTAAAATATAAAAGAATATTAAAAAAAATATAAATAGAAGAAATGATGTTAACTTATAAAAGGAGAGAGAAATAAATTTCTCACATATTTGACTGGGTATAAAAAAAATAGTCAAAAGATAAGAAAGGCCAAAGTTCAAAAGCACGAGAAATTGAACTAAAATGAAAGATAAATGGGAATGCAAAAGAGAAATGTTGGCCAGTCATTCAATTTTGTACACTTTCACCCAAATTTAGAAAATTCAATTCCATTACTATAGTTATTGTATTGACTAAATATTTAACACTACAGTTTGATTATTATTTTATTATATTCTTAATTTAATCTGATTTTCTATATGAACTTCTTGTTTGTGGTTATATAACAGATGGAAATGATTACATAGAATTTATTTATTTTTTTATATTAGAAGAAATTTTAACAAAATAAAATCTCCAAAAATTATGGTATGTTTTCCGAAATTCATTTGGTAATTTTTCCTTTAAAAAAATCAAATGGTTAATTAATGAAAAATGTTTTTATAATATGTAATTAATAAGAGTTATATATATTTCAATAATATTAATGGGTATATTTAGAAATGACCATTCTTTCCCTCCCATGGGCGAGGGGCTTGAATTATTGTACGTCCCTGCCAAATTTGAAAATGCACATATAATTGGCAAAATTACATAATTTTTTATTTTTTAATTGAATATAAAATTTAATCTATGAACTTTTTATTGTATTTTTTAATTCTTTTATTATTTTTTATTTGCTTTTTTGTAAATTCTTTGTTAATTTATTTCATCTTCTCTAAATTCTTGGATCTATATCATTTTTCCCACTTTTTATAATTTTAAATTTTAATTCTTCGATTTTAAATTTTTTTAAAGCAATAATGTTTAAAAAAAGCATAAAATGTCAAAAAATATATAAAACATGCATAAACATAAAATAATGTTATGTCATATCTATTTTACACATTTTATATGTATTCTTTTATATTTGTTTTACACACATTATTGTATTACAATTTACCTATTTTATACATATTTTAAACAGTATATATTGCATTTTACCTGTATATTAGTTTAGTAGACACATATTTTAGTGTATATGTATATGTAATACTTTGTGGATGAACTTTTTCATGTTTTTTCAATTCATATTGCTTGTATGATGTCCCTAAAATGACACTACCAATTGCTCTAACTCCACAAGCAATAAAGTAAAATGAGTCTAGAATATCAACCTCAAGAATTGTGAAGAAGTGAAAATAGTATTCTATTAAATAAGCAGGAACAATTTTTTACGATTCTTTCAAATATATTTATAATTAGAAATAATGAAAAAAAAGTAATAAAAAGAAAATAAAGAGTAAATGTAACGCAAATAAGGTAAAAAAGTAATTATTAATAACAAAATTTTCACCACTACATAAAAGATTAATCGCAACATTATTTTACCGTTGCATTAGGTGATGTAACCATTGTAATAGACCCTTTGTGGAATCTCAGATGGTAATAATTAGGTCAGAGGGGGAGAATGACCTTTTTAAAAATAAAAAGTTTGACCTGAAGGATATTGAGGAAAACTTAGTATTGAGTCTGAGTAAGAATTTGATACTGAGTAGATGACTCAGTATTACAATTTTTGCATATAACAGAACTCAGTATATTTAAGTGGTATTGAGTAAAAGGATTAATAATAGAATAAAGACACGCAGTATTTTATACTGGTTCGACCACTTAACCTCAGTGCCTACTCCAGTCCACAGAGTACCTTCCTCTGAGATTTAATTCACTAACGTCCCTTTAAAGGTAGAGAACGAAAACCTTTTACACCTTAGATTGATAACAAATACTGACTACCTTTCCCAGTACTTAGTTACAAAGCTAAGTCTACCACTGCTTCTAACCTAAGCAGTACTATAAACAAGTATTTGAAAGTTTTGTATACTAGAAAGAATCAAATACAAATGATGATCAAATTCTAACAATCTTTCTA
>CAOJCR016348680.1:0-10449 GCA_948330485.1 Euphorbia neoarborescens
CCGAAGCCCCAGTCCCATCCTTTCTTATCTTGCACCCTTACTAGAAATGTCAAGCTGAATACACCACCAACACAGATCGACACCAGCAGATAATTGAAGAAGCTAGACATCTGCTTAGTCTCTCTGGGGTCTTTCTCATCGAATTGATCAGCACCATGTGGCGGCAAGACGGCTTTGAGCCCTCCAGTACCAAGAGCAAGTAAGTAGAGAGATGCAAAGAGCAATACTGCATTGTTTCCTCCAACTTTTTCGCATACATGAATAAAGATATTACAAGAAGGCGGTTTGAGATTGGAGTAGTGAGCTTGAGCTGCTAGCAGTATTAGTGCCTGGATGAGCATACTTTTGACTTTAGTACCATTTTCTATGCTATGAACATTGACAACGAGTCATTAACTAATTACCGTTAACTCGAAGATTCCTGTAATCAGAATAGATTTCCACCTGCCAAAGTAAGTGTCTGCGAGAAGAGCTACTAGGATAGATAAAAGGTAACTAGTTCCCATCCAATCAGTTAGTTCATTAGCGGCATCCGCCAAGTCAAAGTGCATAATCCCTGTGAAGTATGTTACTAAGTTCACTTGCAATGCAATTGTTGCCAATTGTTCAAATCCGAATGCACCTGTAAAGCACACCAGATCGATTAAATGGTTATAAATTTTTGCGAAAAAAATGTCAGAAATTGAAAACTGAAATACTTGCCAAGTATAAGCAAAGAAGGCCTTGTTCCTCCATGCTTGTGCTTCATAGCTTTCCTTCCTCTCCAGTCCACTTTTCCTTCAGCGAACTCTGGTTTTTCCTTCAAGTGATCAAGAACTAAATGTCAGAAAGTAAATAGAAGCAACCATGAACCAGAAATGGAAGTACAAATTGACTACAAAGAAGAAAATACCATTGCTAACTAGAAAAGAGCTCTATTTGCCTGGAAAACACTTGAACAGTGATGAAAACGGATTGTTATTTACAAAGCAAGGTAGAACCATGCATATATAGCACAAATATGGAATTGACCAATTCTTACAGTATACAGAAACAATTTGTTTGATTGTGAATGCTCGTTCGTTTGATTCTTTTCAACTGCAGAATTTAGATTCTACGGGGGGACACTGTCAAAATGAGAATATGACATCAAATGGTGCAACAGTAAATAATGGTAAGTTGATCTTTTGTTTTATATCAGACATTTAGTAAAATCACAATAAAACATGCACAAAGAAATTGTTAAATCATCCAAAAAGATGGGGGCAAGTCTAAAATCTGTCTGCACTCTATTGTTCAAAAGTGTGTGCCTGTTTCTTCAGCCACTGGCAGATAGTTAGTAGCTAGTGTATTTATACTTCAACTAAAAGCCAAGTATAGGATTACAGAAGGAGTCAACACAAGTTTTTTAATGCAAAATATGTGTCCAAGAAACTATTTGCATGTAAGCAAATGTAGCAGCTAGCATACTGTAGGCCCCAATAGCTCTTAAACAATACTTCTGTTTGTTTTCAAGGAACCAAAAATGGTATGCTCAGAGTAGAGAAACAAATCCTCCATTTTCGTCGTTACTCTTGCTGTTGAACTAGGCTGCTGCTGCCTTATATGACCGACTTAGATGCTCTCTGTCAGCGAAGACAAAAGGTTAAATTAGAACTTGTTATTAACTTTTTTTTTCAGCTAAAATGAGGATTGAATTAGTTGCAATCTCTATCATAGTAAGATCAGCAGAGGTTTATCTCTGTAATTAACATAATTTTCCAAGTAGGGACAGTATGTTAGTTTCTTATTACTATTACACAGACTAGAAAATGATCAAACGTCCAGTATATTACACTGCAAGATGAAACTGCCTACAAAGCACAAAAATTTACTGTGAAGAGCTACCTTCATGAAAATTTGAAGCATAGGAGCCAAATGAGCGAAACTACAGTCAAATCGACAAATTTTGGCCTCAAAACTGAAGTTTCAATGCTTCCACTTCCACGGTTTGGACTGCAGCAAGTTGGTCAAAGAAAACCATGAAACAGATATAGAAGTGCAGAATATTCTGTCAAATGTGATGACAGAAATCACTTTCTATATAGGCTAAAATGAGTTCATTATTGATTTGATAAACAAAACTATCAAGAAATAGAAAAATAAAACAAAAATACATCCTCAAGATAACGACCCACGGATATTTAATGACGTGACTATCAGCTATAGGGCTCAATACCAGCAAACATAATGAACATCATCTACAGATCAACAAAAGAGCTACGGACGCCTGTGCAAAGAATGCCTGACTATTCTTACATGTGAAAAGAAGGTAATTCTAAAAGTTTGCTAGTAGTTTAATAAGGAGTACTTCACACGCAAAACAATTCTTCCCTTATCAACTCCTAGCTTGGCTCCTGTTACCAACCAATGACCTGGTATATCCTGGGGCCCCTTCGACATTTCACTTACGTCGACTATTTTTGCTAATTTTCCAACATGACCTGAACTGTCTTCCTTCTTGTCACTGCCGGTTTTCTCGTTTGAGGTTGATGATGATGACCCATTCGATTGTGGTGCAGAAGGGCTGGATGGGCTATGGTCCCATACGGAACGTCTAATTGTACAGCCCGGAACTTTCGAGAATAGGAGTTTGAGGTGCAAAACATTTTTTGCACCAAAATCCCAAACACCAAGCTGAGCACCAGTGACGATGTGGACACCAGAGAGGTCTCCAATTGAAGTGTCGGTGAATTCTATTGGTGCAGTGCTTACATGGGAGAAGTTCTTCCACTTAATAGGTTCGAACCAACGGCTGTCTTGCTCCTCGGGACCTTTCCATTTGGGTGCACCTATGGCTACATGTGCATCCCAGTGAGGATGGAGGATTTTTGGTAGAGATACTAGATGTTGCAAATGGATGGAAAGTCTGTTTTGCTTGACACCTTCAAGGCTAAGTCTAAGACCAGTGACTGGCTTACGACCAACCGTTACCTGCAGCAGCATGCATATTATTAGTTAGGTTTTCGGCACTGGAGATGAATATTTTTCAGCATTTTGAATTTGGAAGACAACACATTACCTGATCTGGGCTAATGTAGAGCTTGGGACCCATCAAGCTGAACTGAAGGGATTTGCAAACAGGCTCTTTCCTTTGAAGGTTATTTTGCTCAGGAGCCCAAACTCGAGCAATTTGAAAGTCCAAGAAGTATTGCAAATCCTCTATGGGTGGCTTGTCTGGAAAAAATGCACAACGCTTCAGTTATCTATGTATTTAACCAATCTACTTAAGCAAAAATCAAAATGTAGCACAAAAGAGTGAATTGAACAACAGCTTACACTCCAAATACAAGTCGATTGCTCGAACCAAATGCTTTATTCCAGGAACTCCTTCGAGCAGCGAGACAATAGGTGTAAATGTCATGTTAATCACATCTGGTGCCAATTTTACAGTCTCTGCCCACTTGGCATGACTTTGCTCAAGATCATCACCTCCTCTCCGTCTAAAAATGACTGTTACATCCTACAATATGAAATTCAATTTTTGTATGGATTTGCACCTCAGAGCAACGACAAAAAAAAAAAACTTCTTTATAGCTTGAAAAAAAACAGGAAGCGCAAGAAAAGTAATACATTGTTGGTTTTTTATTAAGGGAAAATATAGATAAGAAACTCATAATGGAATACTGCAGAAGCAGTATCCTTAGTCACTCCTTTGGCACACTTTTATTAAACAGATATAGATACCTATTTATAGGCTTACAATACAATCAAAATCATAACCACTAGATAATTATTTAAATTCAAATATAATATCTAAACTTCTATTCTAACAGACTAAATCAAAACAGATTTTATCTTATTTCAAAAGCAAATATCTAACATACATGTATGAAAACAAGAATTGTATAATAATCGAATTTCGTAGACTAAAGAGAAGTTTGGCATCTCGAACAAACAAGAAACACAGAAAAGAAGATGGCACTCGTAAAAAATAAAGGGAGAAATACAGCAAGATCCAATTATTTAAAAACAAAAAATGAACCAGTCAAATCATCAAAATTAACTAAGTGGAATTTATCTTTTTAAGTTCTGTATAAATGAAAGAGTTATTGAAAGTAAAGCCATGACAATAACCTTGTCTTTGTATATCAAGGGCCCAGTAGATTGAACTTTAGAGTCCAGAAACCTCTGATCAGCAATGTCTTTCACATAGCTCTCAATTTCCGATACCAACAAGGAAGATGACTGGTGCTGCCTGATATAAACCACATCTCTTCCGCCAATTGTCGCAGATGTTACAATATGGGTGCCATAGCTTTCAATGAAACTAGCATCAAGGAAAAAGGTTCAATCAGAAAGCCGATGTTGTCAAACTCTTCAACTAAGTCAACTCGATCAGTTAAGTCTTGGCATGCATATTGGTACACATTATAAGTTTACTTCTTCACTAGGAGCAAGGATTTCAGAGACCAGAACGAGAAATTGTACCATATGCCGGGTCCACCACGTGGCGATAGACCGACACCAATAAAAGCTTGACACCTCCCTCCAATATAATATACATATACTTGTTCAAATGAGATGACAAAATTGTATTGGTTTCGTTCCACCACGTGGCCGTGTACAGGACATATTGTATAATTTTCCGACCAGAACATGCCAGCTTGCCACTTTGCATTTTATTCTATCCCAAGCAAAATTAAAAGAAAACAAACTACAGCATAAATTGGAAATTCTAGTTATTTTGGAAAATAAAAGAAAGAGCAAAATAATGCAATTAAGGGACCAAGTCACTGCTATTAATAGTATAACTTGTGCAGTGATAATGTATTTACCTTGCCAAGGATGAAGGATCCCATGTATAAGGAACAGCGCGCTTGATTTCCTCATGCAGAACCAGATTTGCTTTTGCTAATCGAACCTTAAACAGAGGAATGAAATGCCCAACCATTGCAAGGGATTTTGTCCCTGCAGCATCAACTTGACAACAACCAGTGAAATTGAACATGCTATTAAAGCTTCCTAGAGGGATATGCCCCGATATTCCGGATATCTCATTGAATCTTCCTGACATCTGAAACTTCAAGCCATAAGTCTCCACCAAAATTGCTCATTATACAATAGTTTAACTATAATAGATAGAATGTAACATAAGTCAATGTGAACATGCAACATGATCCACAAAACAAGAGGGAAAAATAACAACTGTAGTTAAGCAGAGAAATGTAGTTAAGCAGAGAAATGTTCTCTTGTTCTGAAACTGAATGAAAACTTCGACTTCAAGCCTGTGCAAAACTAAATCAGAGTGTTATTCTTTTATTTCCTTCTTTTAAAGAATTTTCCCTTGTAACGAGAATTTCTGAAATAATCATTTAGCTTGATGTATTTGAAGGCTATGATAAACCACAAATTAAAAATATAGCGGGAACTTTGATGATAATTATGATTATAGATATGAAAGGCAAAGGAAAAATGCAGCCATTGTATATGAAATCATCTCTTAATGCTTTCTGTTGGCGTTTCAAGCTTTCACATTTATAATGAACAGGGTATTCAAAATGTCTCAATATATGAAGTGCATAACAAAAGTATGTGCTTAGATATTAAACAATTGCATTTCTTGTCCATGTTTTCAAAAGCTAGAAAGTTTTTTGAAAAACAAGGTTGATGACTTGCGCCATTTATTAAAAATTTGACAAATGAAATGAAAGCTACCTAATGCAGGCCAAAAATCCTGCAGAAGATCAACAATCAAATTTAGAAATAAATATATTAATATGTATTTTATATCATATTTATTTTTGTAATTATTATATAATTTTAATTATGAATATATTTTATTCCAAGGATCCTAAATTGATAAGGATTCCTATTTAGAAGTATTTTTATCTATTTATTATTCTTTTTAATTAGAAAATTTAAATTATTTAGAATTTTAATTATTTAGGAATTTAATTGTAGTTAAAATACTTCGTCTATAAAAGGGCTAATGTGTTACAATTGTAAGGGAGTTTTTGGTTGATTAATAAAAGGGTAAAGTTCAAAAAAGTGCCTTGTGGTTTGACCTTTTATCAAAAGAAGGATTGTGGAATTTTTTGTATCAAAACGGGGTCTATGTTTTTACTCCGTTATCAAATAAAGGATTTTCACATAACACCGTTAATTCAAATCATTTATTTGATAACTGAATAAAAACACAGACCACATTTTGATACGGAACAAAAACACAGACCCCGTTTTGATATAAATCTTTAATTCAAATGATGTAGCCAGGGATTTTTTATATCAAAACGGGGTCTGTGTGTTTATTTCGTATCAAAATGGGGTCTGTGTTTTTATTCAGTTATCAAATAAAGGATTTGAATTAACGGTGTTAAGTAAAAATCCTTTATTTGACAACGGAATAAAAACACAGATCTCATTTTGATACAAAAAATTCCACAAACCTTCTTTTGATAAAAGGTCAAACCACAAGTCACTTTTTTTAACTTTACCCTTAATAAAATTGTTCTTTCTTTCCTTTATACTTGAATTGCAAAGATTTTTGTATTTAGAAGATTGTATTCTGGCATCGTGCGTGATCAACAGATTGTAATAAGGCTACTCTTCGGTATCGTGCACGATCAACGAAGTTTAACGATTATTTTTGTTGATAGGTATTCTCAGAATCAACATCATCCATTGATTTTCTATTTCCCATTTTTCTATTTAATTCCACTACGTCCACTATATCACTACTACATCTCATACTAGCAAGCATAGTTGTTAAGGGAACAAGGCGCAAGAGCTTGCCTTGCCCAAAGGCGAGGCGCAAGGCAAGGTGCACGCCCAAAGGACACAAGGCGCACAAAAAACCAATAAATTATGAGAATAATACTCAACTCAACTCAAGCCTTAATCCCAAGTTAATTGGGGTCGGCCGCATGAATTCTTTGTCTCCATTCGGTACGATTTTGGGCAAGCTCCTCTGATATTTGTAAATATCGCAAATCATGCTCAATAACTCTACTCCAAGTAAATCTAGACCTACCTCTGCCTCTTTTACTCATACCTACCCCTACCCCTATGTTCTCTACTCTTCTAACCGGAGCATCTACGGGCCTAAATCTATCATGCCCAAACCATCTCTAATGACATTCTCTCAATTTCTCCTCAATACCTACTAATCCCGCCTTCTCCCTGATAATCTCATTCCGAATTCTATCCATTCTAATGTGTCCACACATCCATCTTAACATCCTCATCTCCGCCACACCCATTTTGGACACATGTTCCTTTGCCGCCCAGCACTCACTACCATACATCATAGCGGGTCTTATTACGGTACGGTAAAATTTTCCTTTCAAATGTAAAAACTAGTTTAAACTAGTTTAAACAAAAAAATATATATATATCAAATCAAGCACACCATCTTTTGTAACTTAAATCGAAAATTCAATAAGTACTCAGTGCTAATCAGTAATTAGTTACTACTAATATACCAATACCAAGTACTAAAAAGTCTAAACTAATTATACCCAAAATAAATCCATAGACCATAACACATGTCACATAAAGTCCAATCAATACATGATTCATATTGAATATCCTTCTCATTCTCATCGTTTTCATCATCTCCGCTATTAATATATTTATCTACATCTTTGAAGTCAGTATCTTCATCATCTGTAAACATTAGAGTAACTCTTCATTTACTACTAGATGATATTTTAATCTTTCACACTAGATGATACTTTAACCTTTCTCATTTCCCTTAATACTTGAAGCAATGGTATTAGTAATATTTTTTCTACTCCCCTAGTATGATAAACATTTTCTCAGCTCCGATAGTGCTATTAACATCATATCATGTCAAATCATCATTTTCAAATACTCTTTAGCTCCAAGAGTCCCATCAACATCAAGTCTTTACCCTTTTTTGTTGTTAAAGTTGATGAACACAATGACAAAGAGAGATTATTTGTTGCTTGTTTTGTCTATTGTTTAACTTTTTTTTTTCTTTTGGACGGTCAAGATTAAACGGAAATTGCTGATTTAAATAAAAAAACAAAATTACACATTTGTACAAAAGGCGAGCCTGAGGTACGCCTTTTTCAATGTCACAAAGGCGCGCACCTGAGGGACGCTCCTTGACTATGGTACTTAGCGGTGCACCTTGCGTAATTAGTGCCCGAGGCACGCCTTTAACAACGATGTTGACAAGAGGACTCATATGCAACGAAATGCTCTAACAAGGTCATAAAGCATCCTAGTTTTAGCACCTGAGGAGCACAGTTACAAGGTAGAAATTTGGAACCCACAAAAAAATGAATAGTCTCTTTCATTGTGCATGGACAAACAGCTCCAAGGAGCTTAGCCCTATGTACACCAATCCTACAAAGGGTTGAAAACCACTCGACACCAATTCTAATCCATGTTAGGCATGGCCATCAATCTCATTATGACATGGTCATCCGGAAAATATTATTTCTTGTTGCATATGTTTGCCACCTAATAAGTTAGATTACAACAAGATTTGTTGTACGGATATAAGTATATAATCCTTTGTGCACATGAGCAATCATATTATCAATACTTTTTGTCCTCCATTTATATACCCAAATTTGGCTCAAGCAATGTTGAAAACAATGCAGTTAGAAATCTTGATCATAAATACAAAATTCTTCAAAAAAACTCAAAATAAACTATTCATAACTTTCTAACTTAAGATCCTTTGCAGGAAGGAATTTTTATCAGATTGCTAGAATGGAACTATTGGATTTGGAGACATTGGTCAAGAAGGAGAGCACTGAAGTTGAAATGATGGTACAAATTGACATAAAGTGGGAGCGCTCCAAAATTATTACTGCAATACAAATGCCAAACTAGGAATAAGGCAAACGATCACATTTGAGCCTTCCATGTTATGCCCAAGTTTCTCAGTAGATGCAAAATAAAGTAATATACAAATAATCTAACTCCTACACCTATTCACAAAAAAGAATTATGCCATAAATGCATAATATAATATGCAAATGTACAAGTATGACTTCAGAGACACATGCTACGTAAGGCAGGCATCACATATTTCTACACCAAAATGTCATTCCTCATTTGGCAAATCAAACCGCTTTAACCAAAGAAATTTCCTTCAGTAAATAACCTAAAGTCCTTTGCAGTTTTATTTCCAATGACAAGAAGGATCAAACCAGTTGTAGATACCATCCAATCAACTTTTAGAATCCTTCTGTTTCCATCTCAACCCTCCAAATAAAATAAAAAAAAAAAAAAAAGAATAACTAAACACAATGTACAGAATAAATTAGTAAAAGAAAAGCTACAATTTAGTATTAATTCCTTTCTGCTACTCAGCCTTTAAGTTAAAAATTGCTTCATGAAAAAACCTAACCGCATAATGTGCCAGTTACATAAATCACCCATTAAAAAAAAAAATTAACTTTGCATGCCAAAATACCCAAACGCCAGCAATCATCCCGAACAAACCACAATTTTTAAGCAACCAACAACTAAAGCTACAAAAAAAGGAAACATACAGCCAAAAAAGGAAAGAAAGAAAAAAAAAATACCTCATGAAAGGTGCAAACAGGAATAGTTTCAATGGTCCTATGGCATTCGGAGCAATCAATATCAAAAGAAACCTGAGGCACCATAACCCCATCAGAGATATCTAGATCCCTAGTGTGCTCTTCATCAATTCGAACCAACCTCGACCCAGGAGCTCCTTTGCAGTACAAAAGCCTAATATCAGATGTAACATCAAACCCTCGACCCAAAGCTTGGATTGAATTCGAAATAGTAGAGGTCAAAGCATCTGAGCTGAAGCTCATTTTCCAACCCCACGCCCTCCTCCACCTCTCTAATCTCGCATAAATCAAATTGGGCTTCCAATATCTTATCAAAATTGATAATCTGAGATCAAGTAAAAGAATAAAGGTGCAAACTTTGTGATTAAAATTGTGGAATTTGCTCAGGATAATGACAATTTTGAGGGATGGAGAAATGGTGGGGGTAAAGATTAGGATATTTAGGAGGAGTTGGTAATGCAGGTGTAGTACTTGTTCTTTGTTCTTGCTGTTTGACTCTAATAATGTCCAAAAACGCGTATGGGTTGAGTTGAGTTGAGTTGAGTTTGTGTAAGAAACAAGAGAAGAGGATTCTGAGTTGACTGGTCTTCTTTTAATTTTTTTAGGAATTATTATGAGATACCTTTCTCATGAGTACTTGTATTATTTTTACTTTTTTTTTCAATGTATAATCATAAATATTTAGACAAATTCTTTGACTTTGGAATAGTTTAACTAAAATACATCCCTAAGTTAAAATTCCATTTTGGTGGTCATAAAAATTCCTCTTTTTTAACTAAAATTTATAATGTATTCCTTTTGAAGGTTCCTTTGACATTTTTTTTTTTAAAGAAAGGTACCCATAACCATTAAAGTAAGAGACTCCTAAAATATCTCTGATTACATTGGAAAAGTGTTTGATTTA
>CAOJCR016349437.1:0-10154 GCA_948330485.1 Euphorbia neoarborescens
AAAATAATTTAATTCTTTGCTTTTCTGCATTAATGTTGATGGTTGTTAATTAGAAAAAATTAAAATTAGTGATAATATGGAATGTGAATTATTAGTAGGACCAATGAAAAAGAGATGAGAGGACGAGAGAAAGATTAAAGATGGAAGTCAAAATCAGCTACTATGCAAATTGTTTAGTATAGTAATAATAGTATAAATTCCTCACTTTAAGCAGACTCTCTGTTAACTGGGAAATTATACAATATATTCTGGTCATATGATTTGGTTTCGGTATGTGACACATATCACTGTATATTGAGTTTCATGGTTAGTAATATTATATTTTAAAAAGAATTAAACTAATTAATAATTAATGGAAAATCCTAGTTTTTCAAACAATTATTAGCTGGTTTTAGAAACCATTCATGGATGTTGTCTGTAATAACCTTAAACAAACGAATGTAATTTATGTTTTGATAGGGTTGCAAATATATTAGGGATATAGATTAGGGTTGGTAACACATGAATTTATCAAAAAAATAAGAACACTAGCGTCAATAAAGGACTAGCCCCTGAAATTACATTTAAACATTTTTACAACCTAAAAAGAAATGCATCACGTGTATCAGCCTTCCAATGCAAGTGACAATAGCCTACAAGAAGATTAAAAATAAATCACCGCAAATGATATGTTTGTATTTCCTCCAACAATTTTTAATGGAAAATCTGTAAAATGAACCTTTTTCATAAATGTGCGCAACTGAATCAACAAATTAATAATTAAGATTGAATTGAAAAGTAATGAATGAATCGTATATCAAATGTTGAAATTACAGAGCTATATATATACACAATTACAGTAAGCTGAGAAAAGAAAAAAAGAGGGAAGAAGAGTATTGGTTGTTTCTTTTATTTGGATTAAAATGGGTCAGGCTATTTGGCTCGTTAATCGACCCGGGTTGGCCCAACTTTTTCTGTTTTATAAGCGTTATTTCCAACTGTTTTCCTCTTCTCTTTTCTTCATATCCAAAATTAGTAGTGATCAATCACAGAAAAAAAAAAAAAAATAACAAGTTAGAAAATATAACCAATCAAATTAAAAGCGGTCAATGTTTTTATAGTCGAACCAAGAATCAAACAATGAGTTCACTGGTTCACAGCTGTAAAACAGAAAATATTACCTGTAAAACTTGAGTATATTGCTGAGTTTGCCAAATCATTTACAGCATTCTTAAACTGATTTTGCTGCAAATATTTCTGAATTTCCTTTTGAAAGCCAAGAGATATATATTTGCTACATATCTTCATCATTAGCTGTGGTTTCCTCCTCTTCAACCAGATTAGCAGGACTCTTTTTGAATCTTCCCTCCATCAGAAAACTTTTTCTTGTTTAAGAAAGAGTTTGGCCTCTTTTCTTGATGTAACTTGCAACAACTGTCTTGTCGTGGCCAGAAGTTTACAGTGAGTGCAAAACTTGTTGCTTTTCTTCTTCAAGTTTCTATCGTCTTCATTTTGTGGCCTTTTGATATATGTTGCATTTGTTATTTCTCGTGAAGTTATAGAGTTTTCAACAATTTGCTTTTGTTTCTCCATCTTTTGAATCATAGAATTGTTGGTCCCAAATAAGACCGAACACAGTACAAAAGGGGCGTGAATTGAACTTTTAAAAATTTAAACAAATAAAAACTCAATTCAAAAATACGTAGACCGTTTGGAGAACAGACTTTTAGTAAGGCAATTTTTCAGTATGCTGAGAACTTGATACTAATCAATCCAGATTGATTTCAGTGGACAGACTGAAGCCTGATGTACCACTTCAGTTAGATAAGGTTTTCAGCAAACCAAAGTTCAGTTCCACTTCACCACAAGAAAATTAATCAAACACCTACACCTACCAACAATTACCTACTGAAACATGTTGGTAGGTGATCTTCTACTGAATCAAAACATCACCTACCAATATTATATTGCCTAAAGAATAATGGTAAGTGGCGGTTAAACATTAGCTAGTTAGAATGCTTGTTCATAATGACATTATCTTAATTGGGGCTCTCTTTAATCTAAATTATTTACAATAATTTATTGAACATATATTGTTTAATTTTTTTTATAAATAACATTATCCACCAGTTATTTGCTACGTAAATTAGTAGGTGATTATCACCAACCGGATAATTTGGTAGGCAAAATCGGTAGATAATCATCACCTATCGGTCATCACCTACTGAATATTTGGTAGGCGATGTCACCTACCAGATTAATCTGGTATGTGTTCACCTAACAACTCGGTAGGTGACCGTCACCTACAAGCCGGACGCCTACCAGATTATTTTTTATGGGTGTTGGTAGATATTGTGTAACACCTACTGAATTTTATGCAACACCTACCAAAAATTCAGTAAGTGTTGCATTGTTTTTATTGTAGTGAATGTATTCTCTTGACAAAGACAAGGAGCAAATATAAAGGTGTTAGTTAGCAAGCATTTGAAATTTATTTTTATAGTCTTCAATATCCTTTTCTTTTTGAATTTGTAAAGATGAAGTAAAGGAGTGAATTTAAGAGGTTATTTGGAATTTTGTGATGCCACTGCTTTTATTCTTTCTTTTTTTTTGTTTGTATATATTCAGGTGACATGAAAAAAAAAAAGTGAGTTGAGTGGACAATTGGAATTTATTTTCCATGAAGAGTGAATCATTTATATTTCTCGTACATATTTTGATTTATTATAAAAAAAGATATACATTAGAGATACATAAAGTATTTTGATTTGTTTGAATGATAACAAGATATTCTTTATAGTAAATCATATAAACGAGTGTATGAATTCATCTTATTTTCAAAGATAATTTTTAGTTCATAACATTATGTTCATTATCAAAGTTTTGTGAAACATCAAAACCGGAGTTCATCAAATCTCCTATATAAATAAGAGAACCTAAGATACTTCGATAAGGATAAATATAATTATAGAAAAACATTGAAATAATAATGAAGCAAGTTAAGATATTACTAAAATTTCTCAAATTTTAATTATGAAAAAACTGTGTCGTCACTATGACAATCAACTATGTAACATTATTAAAAAAAATTAAATTTAAAATTAATTTTAACTAACATAATGTTTTAAATGTATTTTAAAATTTTATTAATTTATGACATCATTTCAGTATTAAATTTTAATAAAATTAAAATAATGGAAATTTTATTGGCATAAAAATAAAAATCAAATAATTTGTTATTAACACAAATTTAAATTGACTAAGGGCCTGCTTGGATGGAGTGTATGAGGTGTAATTAAAGTAAAGGAATGGTAAGGAAAGGAAGTGTGTTAAAAGACTTATACCATTACCTTATTTGGGAGCAATGGAAGGGTTTATAAAGACATATAATAGATAAATTACAAAATTACCCATATTAAAAGATAAATGTTATTTTTTATAATAATATTTAAGTTTATTTATGTCTTTTTATAACTTTAACCCTTCTTAACACCCCAAATTGGGGTGTTAAAAATCTACAGAAAAATGAACATTTTAACACCCCAAATGTCTTTAATTAACCTCATACCCTCAATAATCTTACTCCCAAATAAGTGTTGGTCTCAACCCTTCCTTTCTTTACTCTAAAAAAAACTCCATCCAAGCAGACCCTAAAGGAACGCATTTATTTTAAATGTAAATTACTAACTTTTATGCAATTAACCCTGAATATTCTGTAGGATAATGATGATTAGTAATTTAAAGTATTTTAATTTAAACATGTCAGCCCATTTCGATGACCATTTAATAGGGTAAAGTCTGCTCATACAATATGAATACGACATGAGATTTTTGTATTTAGATTTTTTTAATAGGCAATAAATCATTTTTGTATCGACTAGAAAATAACACATTACAAAATTTAACACATTACAAAATTTATTTACAATTTTAATATTTTAGAGTTTGAGATTTAATGCTATAAAATTTATTTAGATGAATCATGGATAGTAAAATTTCTTTACACATTTTGTGTTTAAAAATAAAATATTTTAATTTATGAATTGATTTCGTAAAATGTTTCAATTTTAAATTTACGTTCAATGTTTGGTGTCACAGATTAAATGAAATTATAACTTGTTGAATCATATTTTAGTTAACTTATTTATCATTTTCATGTCATGTCATGTCGTGTAATAGATGTTTTTATTAGACTATGTTTTGGATTTAGAATATCAATCCAAATTTTTTTTGATAATAACTTAAAATCTAACCCAACATGAAAACAATGTGACGACACGAATTGTCATTTACAAAATCCAATCCCCTGACTATGCTCCTAAAACATTGGTTGGACTTGGTCACATAGTTTTTAATAATTACTTAGTTCAACTCAAACTCATTAAAATATACTCATATGTTAGCTCGGATCAAGATTGATAAAAGAAATCGAATAATCAAAACATTTAATTAATTAAATAAGTAATACATGTTATAGATTATGTTTGTGCCCGTCGAGGTTTGGAATTGCAATCCAACACAATTCAATCCAACTTAAAAAAAAAAAAAAGAAAGTTCAATTTTCAATTAAGATGAGTTTGAACTTATATTGAAGTATTTGCATCGATTGCGTGTATGGAAACAATGAGAGTGGTTGTGGCATTTGGGGCTCTGAGAGGATGGACTATTTATCAATTGGACGTGAAATTTACAAATGTAATTATGAACACACTTTATCTGTTAAAAGGCTGATGATCTTATTGTTTGTGGTAATGATGAATTGTTGTTGATGGAATTTAGAAATTCCATAAAAAAATGAATTTGATATGACAGGTTTTAGGAAGATGAAGTATTTGATCGGTCTTGAAGTTTTGCAAAAGTCTACTGACATTTTCAGTAATCAAAATAAATATACACTATAGCTGTTGAAACGTTTTGGAATTGATAAAAATTATGTTTCCAGGATAAGCCTATGAAGGATGAAGGTGGAGTTGTTATGGACAAGACATATTTTAAGTAAGTTGTTGACAGTCTCATGTATCCTACTGCAAGACGACCGAATATGATATTTGTAGTTAGTCTTGCTAGTAGATATATAGAAAACTCGACTCACCTTCATTTGCATTGGTGGAATAAGTTTTAAAATACTCGAAGGGAACTATAGAGGTCGAAATTTTATATAAAAGGAAGGAGGTGATGAACTTGTCACTTACATTAATAGTGATTATGTTGGAGAGGTAGATGATAGGAAGAACACTTCATGTTATGTGTTCTTACTAAGCTCAGGAGCTATCTCATGGTCTTCTAAAAAGCAAGCAGTAATATGTTTATCTATTATAGATATTGGGTTTGTTGTTACATGCATCATCATGTGCATACCAAGCAGTTTTCTTAAGAAGGGTGTCGTCAAAATTCGACCAATCGTGAGAAACTAGTCACTATTTTTGTGATGGTAGCTCAACAATTAAGCTTTAAGAAGTTAGTAATGCATGGTCGCAGCTAGCAACACTACAAGAAAAAATGGTTTTTACGACCACAGTTAGCGACCAATTTTTGTTTGGTTGCTATTTTACGAAAATTGTGACCAACTTTGGTCTCTAAGTTGAAAAATCGTGGTCGCTAAAACTTGTGTCGTTGGCAGGAATCGTGGAGCCACAAAATGCCAACATTTGCGACCGTTAGATAATTTAGCGACCAATATATTGGTTGCTAAGTTGAAAAAAAAAATAAAAATAAACCCACATGTGTCTTTTTTGCCTTTCTATTTCCTCTTTTACAATATTTTCTTTTCTCTCTGCAGAAATAAAGAACAGAGAGAGCCAAACAAAGAACGAGAGATCTTGCAACCTGCATTCCTGGTCGGCTTCGCCTTCACCATTAGTGGTCAGAGTTCATTCTTAGTCTCGCGTTTCTTCATGCGACAGTGAAATTATAGATTGAAGAGAAGAACGCGAGAGAGAGAGAGAGAGAGAGAGAGAGAGAGAGAGAGAGAGCTTATGCTACTGAATCAGGCTTTTACTCTTACCTCATTACATCTCAATATTACATTTTACTAATTTACACACTTGTAGTTCATTTGTCACATGAGGATCTGTTTCCTAACTTCATATTGTAAGTTTCCATGATTTCTTATTCAGTAAATATTGATTCTTGTTTGTGGGTTTTGTTGTACTTTCTGTTTTAGGTTTTATATGTAGGAATTTGGTTTGCATATCAGATAAATCTGAATTATTGAAGAACAAATTTCATAAAAACAATATCTTGCTCAATCAAATATGGCATAATTTTGTGATGGGGAAGTAGTTACAGGGGAATTTGAGTTCATGGAAGTAATGACTGCAACCTTCTAGTTAAAATGCCTCTTAGAGCTTTACAGGTCTATACTTCTGTACTTTTTGTATTTCTTCCTTTTTTGGATCTAACTTGTGCTCATCAAGTGTTTGATTGATTGTGAGCATGAACTTTTGGGTAAATTACCCACGAATTCATTTTGTGTTTATGTTGTAATGTATGATGCTGCAATTGCCGTTTACAACTTCTCTTCATTGCATTAAAAAGTGATTTTTTGAATAATTTTAAACTTAAACTATTGTTACTCACATGTGTATTTCAGCAACCCAGAAATTACTCTAGGTCAATATTATATTTTGTGAGTTTTCTAAGCATTATTCGTCATTATGGTTTATCCTTTTCAAGATGATAATCTTTATTATTCTTATTGAGAACAAAATTTGGCCATTTTGAATTTAATGTTCAACTGTCAGGGCTGAAGTTGTCAACTTGAACGCAAATCATTTGTTGCTTACTGCAATTATTTATTGTGAAAACCATGTTAGGTTTTCTTTCCTACTATATATTTATTTATTTGAAATTTTGCTGCTTGGATCCATGTGCATAAACAGTTAAGTTTGTTGTAATTTTACATTGTATTTGTATATGAAACAGTTATGTCTCTGCCATAACGTGGCAAACCTTCTATGGATCATATTACTTGTTGAAAATAGCAACTGCATTTATATCTTTCTCTTTGTACATCTTGGTTTTGTCAGATATTTATGTTTTTGGAAATTCTGATTTTGCCTAACTTTTAATCCAGGCGAGGTAATGGTGTGTTTAATTTTTTGGTTTTTGACCTTATAGATATACAACACGAGTCATTTGACCGAACAAAAGCTAAAAAAGTAAATTTTTTTTATAAAGTATATGGGGTGTGTATCATCCACACTGAGAGATTCTGATGAAAACAGAAGATGGCCAAAACATATTGGAGAGATAGCTATTTTGTTCCTGGAATGAGGATTCCCAAACTAGTGGACTTCTCTCAATCATTTGAAAATGGTTTGTCCAGGAATTTGGTTGAACGTCTCTCTGCCTTTCGAACCCATATTGTGGTAATGGCAAGGCAAGAAGCATCCATGGCTACAAAACCAAGAGGCAAATTAGAAATGTTACATCTGGAAGTATGGGGTCCATAGAGACTTACATCTGAGAGTTTGGTTTCCTTTTCAAACCAAGACAACTATTACCTTAGTTTTTCTTTTCTATTCCCATTTCCAACCAACTAAGTTGCCTTGTTCATTACAGCATCATACTCAAAATTGAAAATCATATATTCACAGTTCATAACAAGAGTAATTGAGCTTTCCATCCTCCTTTGGTCTTCCATATAAAAGAAGTCCCTTTGGGTCCATTCTGATTGCTTGTTTTATTCATTTTTTTATTTTTTTATTTTAGTCAATTTTTATTAGTTATGTTGCTTCCTTCTTTATATGCAGTAATTTACATTCCACTTATAGCAATTCAAAAATTAATGGTTAATCAAGATTTATAAAATTTAAAGGATATATTATGCTACTACATTGGGAATCTTGTTGTCTTGAAATGTTACTTGAAGATTGAGCATTTTCTACTTTGTAGGTTGCAACCAGTGATATATGCAGCAGTGTCTTGTGAAGTCTGTCTAATTCATGCTAGTTACTTGAGAAGGGAGTTGGGGATTTGGTTACTGTTCTTATTGTTTGTTTTCAATACATTCTCTTTTCCTTATTCATATTCTAATATTCAGAGTGCAGATGCATCATTGTATATATTATTCTAACAAAGTATATTGGATTTCTACTATTATAGAACCATATATAACGATCTGTATGACACTTTGCAAAGCATGAACTGTGCATGTTTGTTGAATACTTGAATCACGGTATTAGTCATTTGCAAATTGTCAGAGCATAAATTTGTTTTCTGTGCTAAATGAACAGATTTTTGAAGCCCATAATGATGAAGTTTGGTTTTTGGAATTTTCACATAATAGCAAATGTTTGGCATCAACATCAAAAGATTAGGCCGCAATTATATGGGAGGTAAGTGCTTTTTTGTAATCCTTAGCTTATGACAATGAAAAGAGATTCTTCAATTAACAGCAACATTGTTGCTATCAACTTTAATTATGGATAGCTCTTGAGATATTCCATTTAAAAAGTGCATAATGAGATCATAGGTGATTGATCAGATGTGTTTCTTTGCCTTTGTAACTTTTATAAAGGGATGAAAAATTGAAACTCTGGGAAAACTTGCTCAACTAATAAGGCCTATTGAACAATTATCATTAATTTATTGTCCATTGCATGGGGTAAACTCAATATACTATATCTACCTTTCTGATCAATATATGCGTTGAAATGAACCTCCCTTTATTTTATTTTTTACAAGTCAATAATATGTCTATGTAATTGTAGAGTCTGGATCTAATATCTAGATTAACTTAAGGCTTAGTAGAATGGTCTTCTCTTTAGGTTTTTAGCATTCATGCAAAGTCATCAAAATCAAACTCGAGTCAGGTTTGAAAGGGTGTTGCATCCTATATGTGAACAGTGAGTTTGACTGAATAGCCGAGAGACTCGTTAGAGATTTAAGTACATGAAAGCACTTTTTTAATGAAGCAAAAAGTGTAGAATATCTTTGCTTCATGCAACAATGTCTATATGTGCAATTAACTTTTTCTTGCCAATAGGCATCATTTTTCGATCAATCTTATTTAAAGAAGTTTATACGGAGAAGTACAATCTTATTTTGGTATGATAATGTGTGTGAATCATGGTGGCGATATTGGCACAGTCCAGAATTCGTAAGGCGATATGATCGTTTTGATGTTGAAAGAGGACAGCCGTTGGAGAAGTTAGATCGGGCAATGGAACAAATGCAACGACCTCCTCAATCACATTCAAATGATGGTTTACATTTGCATTCAGGTGAGGCTCAACTTAGAGAACTTCGTGATCAGGTTAGAGATTTTGAGACTACTGTGACTTTACACAAGCAAGATCTTCGAGATTCTTTGCAGCAACTTCAGGCTACTGTGAATGGATTAGAAAAACATGTTGCTTCCATCACTTGATTAGGTAGGCCTTAACTTGTAAAACTCTCTTACAAGTTTGTTCTTTTTTAGTGTATGTCGTTGAACAATATCTAGGCTTTCAGCTGCTATTTTGTTCTTTCAGCTGTTATAGATCATACTTTCAACTGTTATTTTGTTCTTTTTTGGTGTATATATAGATCTTTCAGATGTTATTTTATTCTTTCAGCTTCTATATATAATTGACTACTTAAAATGTATTCTAATTGACTAGTTACCAATGTATATAGTATGCAACTAATAAAACAAATATTAAAATTTTATAGGTAATTCGGATTAATTAATAAATTTGGTGCCTTATTTAAAGGTTAATTTTTTTCTTAGCGACCATAAATTTGATAGCTAAAATCGTAGGCAAAAGTCCAAATTTGTTGACTAATGACTCTACCTTAGCGACCACATATATGGTAGCTAATGTCGCAGCAAATATATAGCAGCGAAATGATAACAAAATTTCTGTGATAAATCGGCTGGTAAAAGTCAATGATGTTAACTATGGCTCTAAGTTAACAACCACAGTTTTGGTCGCTAACCATGTTTCTGCGGTAGCAAAATCTTAGCTACCAATGGTAGCCACAGACTTAGCTACGGGCTAGTTAGCTACCACTTTTTTGACGGTAGCTAACTTCTACTTGTGGTCGCAAAACATGCTTTTGCGACCAACTTTGTTACCAAATTGTTGGTAGCTAAACACCTGTTTTTTTATAGTGCACATTTATGTATGTTTTCTCTTTCTTCGAGAGTTAACGAAAGGTGATAATGTTGAACTGGTGTCTTGTGATTA
>CAOJCR016353800.1:0-12124 GCA_948330485.1 Euphorbia neoarborescens
TCGATTTGCATGTTTTTTATTAATACTCTTGTGTGTTTGATTTTGCAATTTTGAGCTAGTCTTACAAAGTCCTATGTTCACTAATTTCATATATGTAACCCTACCTAGATTAAACCCTAGGCAACCATTGGAATTGACAACTTCGTGGAACATACGGGTTCTTATTTTCTGATTTCTAGAGCTAGACCGCCTCTGAATAAGAAAATACGGCTCGGAAGCATAATCGGACCTAGAGTCGCTAGTTTGACTTGGTTAATCGGCATATTTAGGGTTTATTAATTTCTAATGTTGGACCTTAGTTTGACCTAATTGAGCTATCTCTATTAATATTCATAGATCGGACACGCCGCCTGTATAGTGTTTTTGAATCCGGTATAGATAAATATTGTTTGAGGATCACTGTTAATTTACGTTTTAATTTTCTCCATTTTAATTTTCTGCATTTTTATTCGCCTAATTTATGCGTTCAGACATGTTAGGAAGCCCAGTAGTTTGGTGCTTGTAGGTACTTTCCTGTGCGATCGATACATGTATTTACCAGGATTTATTACTTGACAGCGATAGGGTACACTGCCCTTCAGTGAGCGGTTTGGTAAGTAGGTTTCAACTACCGCCAAATGCGTGTCATAGGGGAGAGTTACAGCAAATCATGGATAACCTAATCTGGTTTACAATGTTCTATTTATATTTTTAGCTAATCAGGAAATAAAAATCCCAAGGAAAAAGAGTCCTGCGTAAAAAAATGTCTTCGCCACGAGGTCATGGCTCCAACCCACGAGGTCGTGGGATTTCTGCTACCATTCTACAATTAAATCCACGTGGTCGTGCTTCAGCCCCACGAGCTCGTGGATTTCTAATGTCTGAATTCTACAGTCTCTCGCTTAAGTCCACGATTACGTGCTAAGGTCCCATGAGCTCATGGATTCATCCCACGAAGTCATGGGTTTTCTATCTGATGTTACGAATCTGCCTGTAAGTCCACGATGTCGTGATTTAGGCCCATGAGCTCATGCTTTTGTTATGTCTCCTTGCTGCCAACTCCACAAGGTTGAGAATTCGTTCTCTGTAGGCCACGACTCAGACATTGCTTTCTTTGCCTCGTGCTTTACTTCTTCTTATCCACGAGGTCGTGGATATGGCCGCGAGGTCATGGATTTTGTCCTGCCTCTCTCCAGCTTCACTTTTGCATGCTATTTCGCATAGATTTCTCCACAAACACACAAAGACCCATAAAGGTAACAACGAAATGAAATAAAACACAACATTACACAGATAAAAAGCATAAAAGTAACACTAAACATAGACAAAGATCACAAAATGCCACAAGAGATTCAACTGAAAAACACATAAAACACGACGAATAAATGCGTAAAAGATGTAGAAATTTCACCAAATATATCATAACCAAATTGAAAAGATGAGGTTAAACTCGACCTTGTCAACTACCCCACACTTAAGATCTTGCTTGTCCTCAAGAAAATAATCAAAAATACAGGACAAAAATTTATACTTCCGCCTGCAAACCCAACTAGGATTTAAGTATTCCATCAATTCCCTAAGGATGCCTCACTGTCATCAAATTCATACGTAACACATATAGACAACAACCTTTCCAAATGTACACTTTGAAGCCTAAACTGCTCTAACGAAAAGGAATGAGTGGGATTTATATAACCAAAATCAATCCTCACCAGTGGTCGCTCAAAACAAAGGCTCTCATAGCGGAGTGTATCGAAGGAAACACACACCAATCATGCATAATGTACATCACACGGTGAACTAATGGAAATCCTAATGCAGTTTATTGGTTAAAGAGCAAAATCAGAGAATCTTTTCATGGCTTGTAATGTTCTGGTTAAGGGTCAGGTGTGTCAAAAGTCAATATGGTTTTGCAACTCCTTTATTTAAACTGAAAACAGACACTAGTAAACCTCGGGCATAAACAATAATACAGGACTTGCATCACTTTCTCATATAATAAACGAGCAACTATTTTTTGGGAGATGTGATGGAAAAGAAACAAAAGAAGGAGGGAACATCACGAAACATACATTTATTAAGAAAGATAATCCGAAGAAATTTAATGGGAGAGTAAAGTTCCATAAAACCTTTTTGGAAAAAAATTCATGAATCAAATAGTGATATCCCAGAAAATATGTTCACGAATCAATTAATTGGAACCCACCCCACACTACATTAGACTTAGTTGCTTGTTAAACACATCAATTTGAAATCACTGTTTTGTTTTTCTTTTTTTTCCAGTAAGCAATTCCTATTGAAAATGAAGGTGAAAGCCCAGAATTACTATAATGGAAGTGCAGAATCAGTTTCCAATATAAAGTAAAGGAGCGGAAGGGTTAAAGGAAAGTCAAAGTGAAGGGATTTGGGCTTGTAGCTTTAAGGCGTGTGCCTTGTAATATGGTTATGAAAGAACAGGCTAAAGCTCAAATAAGGGTGTTCTACGAGCTAGTCAGTATGTTAGGTTCAAAAGGTTAATTTGAAAGGACGTGCATCGTGTGTTAGTGTGTGGTTATACCTAAGGGTCTCTACATATTAAGCTCTGTATAACCAAGTGCAAAACATATGCTAGGTTCCATGATCTTGTACAAAAATACATGATTTCCTCATGAAAGGATAAGACCGAAGTGAAATGGTCTTTTAGGCTAAAAGAGAATATACGTTCAAGCAAATTCATAAAATCAAAGGGTTGTGGTCATGTGATCCATCCGAGGTTCCTAGCCACTATCACAATTTCCAACTCAAAAACATACACTGAAGGTCGAACCACTATATGCAATTCCATACTCCTAATCAGACGTAAGAAACATAACTTAAGGACCAACCCAATCAGCATAAACAGGCTAATCGTGATCATTCAAGTCCTGAATTCCTCATTATTCAATAGAAAAATCAAGCACATAGATCCAACTTCGGGCGTAACTCAATAGTGGTCCCAAACTAATTGGCAAAACACCCACATATATTCACATACCAACATGCAACATCATACGAAACTAAACAAAATAACACAAAACAACACACAACCACTAGACAGATGAGAACGCAACAATACACATCACCATAGAGGACAAATCAACAGCATATGAAAAACAGATAAATATAGAGAGAGAGACCTTCCCCTATTCCCCACTTAAATTGCACTTACTCCCAAAAGTGCAATGGGAATAAGACAATCGAAATGTAAGAGGGGGAAGGAAATACCACTCAATGACCATGGCGATGGACGAAGTCCTCAAGACTATCAAGGCATCCATCTGTCTACTGCTGCCATTCCCTCTGCTCCTATGCCAATCCTCAGCTCTAATCTCCATCCTGTGTTGCCACTCCTTCTTCTGATACCGCTAGTCCAGCTGGTGGATCTACATTTACTCCATCTGCTCTATCATGGCGTCCATCCGTGCCATGAATATGGTCGGGATGTGCTCAGGAATCTAATAATCTGCTCCCACTGGCTCCTCCTCTGAGCCCACATCAAAATCCTGCTCCTCTTCTCCTGAATCCTCTGCCTCTCCTGCCCCATCTGCTGGCTCATCGACCTCGATTGGGCATTTGCCCCTGCTGCGGGAGAAACTCTCAGGTACACCCACCATTGGCCTGGGAGAAAACTACAAAGTAGCTGAGGACATTATCCTTACTTTGGATATGGGTGAGAGAAGAAACACAACCAGGACCATGAAAAAATATAGCAATCCTAGCAATAATGTTCCCTAGGCCTAGATTCCGTAAATGTTTCTTTCTCGCAGTAAAATAAAGTACATCAAGAACATACTCCCCAATGTCTACCTTGATCCCATGGTATATTAGGCACAGAACAAGAAATGCAGGCTCATTAACTTTATTGGACTCGGTCTTTCTGCTAAAGTTATAGCAAACAAGTATGAATATCTTTAGCTTTATAGTTATTGAAGTCTAATTCACCATGCCCAATAGTAGTCCAAATTTTCCTAGGATCCTATCCCTCAGGCCATTCACGCTCACCCCCTCAATGCCCAAAATTGAACCCATCAAAGGTGGATTCACTACCCTTTCAATCCCAAACAGTCTAAACTTGATAATCTTGTAATTAGCAGCTTTATCGATGCCAGAAGTAAGGGTGGTATAAAATTACACGTTAACTTCATGGAAAGAATGATTGAGATCACGAAAGAACTCATACCACCCCAAGGCTCGCAACTTAGCATAAAATTCATCAGCTAGACCTAGAGGTAAAAGATATTTCATAGGAAGTTCACGGAAAGGTAAAGAGACTAAAGAAGAGAAAAGCTTAAAGTGCTTACCTTCGTCGGGGTTCAGAAGCAAAAAAGGGCAATATAACTAATGTGACAACATGGGCAAGGGTACCCTGGTTGAAGGGAGGCCCTCTGGTGGTGGTAGTGCAAGGGGGAGCTCCGAAGGCTGTTCATTCAAAGGTTGTGCTTCCTGACCTAGAAATTGAGCTGCATTCTTGGTTCTTGCCATCTACAAATGCACAAAAAAATAAACCAAAGAAGTAAGAACACACAGAATGAAGAAAACTCAAGAGCATTGATGGGGAACAATCATCACATAATTTACAATGAGGAAACAATGATTGTCAGATCAATAATGCAGAATATTAAAGCACACAAAAACTGTTAAGAGAACACAATATGAACAAACATATAGCAACTCTAAAACTAAAACAAAACGTCAAATGCATAGCAGTAGAAGGAGTAGTTAAAGAAGACAAAAGAAGAAAGAAAACACACAAGAACAAAACCACACATGCACATTAGCAAAAAAATACAACGAAGAGTAACCCTAAGACGAACTTGACAGTGGCAAAATAAGATAACAAAAGGAAATAATAAAAGAAAAGAAAAGAAGAGGAAAGAAGATTCAGTAGAAAACTAATCAAAAATAAACCCTAGAAACAAAGAGGAGAAGGAAGAATGTACTTTGGGTCATATAGGGAAAAAGAAAATAAAAGCTGGACGGTGTCGCAAATCGGAACAGAATTAGAGGGTGAGAAGGAGTGTGCCAAAATAGGAACTTTTAAAAGTTATATTTTTGAATTTCGAGGTGGTTAAGTAAATCTATGAGGTCGTGGACATTGCCACGGGGTCACGGAGTGGAACACAGATTCTAGGCTATTCCTACATCCTCGTAGATCCGAAGCACGAGATTGTGTACTTAGGAGTCCTAGTGTCAGGCCTTATCCATGTGGTCGTGGATCAGGAGCATGATGCATGGAGTTATGACAATCAATTCCAGACCTTTCCCACGTCATCGTGGATTGTACCATGAGGTCATGGACTTGGCACACCGAGTCCCAGGCCTTACCCATATGGTCGCGGATCTTTTCCATGAGCTTGTGGACTTTGGAACAAAAAGTCCTAGTCCATCACCACGATATCGTGGTTCAGTAGCATGAGCTCGTAGGGATTTCCACGAGGTTGTGAGAATCCCATTGCGGTGTGCTTAGCTTTTATAAAGACCCCTTTTTCGCTAATTTGGCTCACTTTTCAACCCGACTTACATTACCGACCTATAAACGAAGCTAAAAATGACCCAAAAGACAGTAATTAACCTATAGTTATCACAAAACACCAAAAATAGTTCGAAAGAAAATATGGTACAAAACATGCTTGGGTTAAAGTCATCAAGCTCAATTGTATCCGCAAGGAGTTCATGGACCCGTTAGAAGCATCACATGCTTCTCCACATCGACCTTACCACCCACGTACAACTTTAACTGTTGGCCATTCACTTTCTGGATTCCATTCTCTGCTTGGACTTCCACTATCTCAGAGGGATACACCGCAACTACCTCAAATGGACCACTCCAGTGACTTCTCAGCTTACAAGGAAACAACCTCAGCCTGGATTTCTATAATAAAACCATATCACCCTTGCTGAAGTGCTTTGCCACCACTTGCTTATTGTGCCACCTCTTTGTCTTTTCTTTATAGAGCTTGGAATTTTCATACACACTCAATCTTAACTCGCCATGCTCATTCATCTGTTGTAATCGATGATCTCTTATAGCCTGCACATCAAAATTTAAGAAATTCAAAGCCCGAAATGCTCTATGTTCTAGCTTCACAGGAAGATCACACTACTTACCAAACACTAGATGATATGGGGACATGCCAATGGGTGTTTTAAATGCAGTCCTATATGGCCATAATGCCTCATCTAGCTTCACACTCCAATCCTTCCTAGATGAACTGACTGCTTTCTCTAAGATGCGTTTTACTCTTGATTAGAGACCTCTACTTGACCACTAGTCTGGGGATGGTAAGGGGTGGCTACCTAGTGAAAAAATGCTATATTTCTGTAGTAAGGAGTCAAATTGCCTATTATAGAAGTGGGATCCCCCATCACTAATAATAGCTCTAGGAGTTCCAAATCTGGTGAAAATATTCTTCCTAATAAACTTATCCACTACCTCAGAATCATTAATAGTTGTAGCCATAGCCTCTACCCACTTTGAAACATAATCAACTGCTACCAAAATGTATTGGTTGCCATGCAACTTAGGGAAAGGTCCCATAAAGTCTATACCCCAAACATCAAATATCTCACAAACAAGTGTGCCTTATTGGAGCATCTCATCCTTGCAACCTATGTTACCCGTTCCTTGACACGTATCACAAGATCAAACAAAATCAAAAACATATTTTTTCATTATTGGCCAGAAGAATCCACATGATAATATTTTATTAACTGTCCTATCTGGGACAAAATTACCACCGATATCCCTAGTATGACACATATGGATGACAAAATGTATTTCATTATCGGGGATATATCTCCTAATCACATTTACAGCACAACAATGAAACAAATATGGATCATTCCAAAAATAATCCTTAACATCATGTAAGAGCTTACGCCTTTATTGAAATTTTAAATCAGGGGGAAAGATGTTACTGACTTTGGCGATATCTGCATACTAAGGCAAGAAAGTTACAGCCAGTAAATAATCTTTAGGAAATGTTTCCTGAATTGTTACTGAATCCGAGGGTTAAGAACCCACTTCTGGCATCCAAGAAAGATGATCAGCTACTACATTTTCCACACCTTTGTTATCACAAATCTCAATATCGAACTCCTGGAGAAGTAGTATCCACCTAATCAATCTTAGTTTCACTTCCTTCTTAGACAATAAATACTTCAGAGCAGAATTGTCAGTAAAAACAATCACATTAGATAAAATAAGATAGGACCTGAATTTATTAAAATCAAATACCATAACTAGTAATTCCTTTTCGGTTACATAGTAATTCTTCTGTGCATCATTTAATGTCCTACTAGCATAGTAAATGGGGTGGAAAACCTTATCCACCTACTGACCTAAACAAGCACCAACAACAAAGTCACTAGCATTACACATCAATTCAAAGGGAAAGGTCAAATCCAGACCGACCATAATAGCGGCTTCAATTATTTTTCTTTTCAAAACTTCAAAAGCATGCATACAATCTGCAGACAAATCAAAAGAATCATCTTTCAAGAGTAATTGAGTCAAGGGTCTAGCAATTTTAGAAAATTTTTTGATAAAACGCGTATAAAACCCTACGTGACCTAGAAAACTCCTAACATATTTAACCGAAGTGGGTGGAGGTAATTTCGTAATCACCTCGATCGTAGCCTTGTCAATCTCAATCCCTTTCCCCGATACCTTGTGTGCTAAAACAATACATTCCTGGACCATGAATTGGCATTTTTCCCAGCTTAATGCCAAATTTCTATCCTTACACCTTTGTAAAACCTGATCTAGGTTACCCAAACATGCATCAAATGAAGGACCTACAACTAAGAAATCATCCACAAACACCTTTATGAAATCCTCACTCATATCATAAAAAATAGCCAACATTCATCTCTCAAAGGTGGCTGGTGCATTACAAAGCTTGAATGGCATCCGTCTATATGCAAATGTTCCATATGGATAACTGAAAGTGGTTTTCTCTTGGTCCAAAGAGTCTACTAGAATTTGCATATAGCTAGATAATCTATCCAGATTACAGAAAAATTTATGCTCAGCCATCCTTTCCAAAATCTGATCAATAAATGTAGTCGAAAATGGTCCTTACGGGTTGTATTGTTCTATTTTCTGTAATCAATGTATACTGCCAACTCGTGACCTTCCTAGTGGGAATTAGTTCCCCTTTCTCATTCTCAACTACCATTGTCCCACCTTTCTTAGGGACACACTGTACGGGACTTACCCATTTACTATCAGAAATAGGAAAAATTATACCTACATTAAGAAGTGTTATTACCCCAGCCTTTACCACCTCCTTCATATTTGGATTTAGTTAGCGCTGTGGTTGTGCACACGGTTTCACTTCCTCTTCCAAAAGAATCCAGTGTGCACAGAAGGTTAGGCTTATCCCCTTGATGTCGTGGATAGTATATCCGAACACCCCCTTGTGCCTTTTGAGCACCTTTAGCAGCTCCTCTTCCTATTCACCTGTCAAACAAGAAGAAATAACAACAGGTAAGTTAGATGGGGGATTCAGATATACATATTTTAAATTAGAAGGCAAAGCCTTCAATTCAAGAACTGGGGGCTCCTATAAGGATGGTTTTGGCACTGGTTTTATCTCCCTTTCCAGTTTCTCGATTTGATGCCCAAGCATACTCTTCTTAAGGAGATGATTCCATTAAAAGCTCATCCTCTACTCCCTCAGTCTCCTCTCCTTCTAGGCTCTCCAAGGATGTCTCTAATGCTTCGTTGCAAAATACTTCCTCAATACAAGTGTCAATAGGGCAAATAACATCAATAAAGTTACAATTCCTAACATTTGAATGATTTATTTCATGGAATTGTAAACATTGAACTCTACCTTCCAATCTTGCAATAGAAGAACGAGTTTACCCTGTTGACATCTATGAGTGTTCTACCGGTTTGAAGAAAGGGCCTACCTGGCAGGTTAGGTACCAAACAATCCTCCTTCTATCTAGGACAACAAAATCCTACGGGAAGATGAACTTATCCACCTTGACTAAAATATCCTTAACGACTCCTTGAGGTCATACAATTGACCTATCAGCCAATTGGAGCATCAAGTTAGTAGGATTCGGGTTTCTAAGTCCAAGCTTCCTAAAAAGAGAAAGAGGCATCAAATTAATACTTGCACCAAGATAAAATAAAGCATTTTCAATATTTAAGTTCCCAATTCTGCATGGAATTGTGAAACTCCCTTGGCCTTTCATCTTTGGTGGAAGTTTGTTCATGATAATGGCAGAACAGTCCTCCATCAAGGATACTACCTCGTTTCCCCAAACTTCCTCTTACCTATATCAATCTCTTTCAAAAACTTAACATAAGTGGGCATCTCCTGGAGTGCCTCTACCAAAGGAAGATTAAATTCTAGTTTCTTAAAGATATCCAGGAATTTGGAATACTTCTTATCAAGTTTCTCCTAATTTAATCTGTGGATATGGAAGCATAGGGACAAAGGGCTTAACTTGATCAGTAGCATTTGTATTAAGTTCAATAGAGGAATGGGATTCAAAATTAGAATCCGGGTTGCTTACCTCTCTCAATTTCGTACTTACCTTTCCGGATTTGGAGTTGTCCACAATTTCACCCATGGGTTGGTCTACCTTCTTACCGTTTCTCAATGTGATTTCCTAGGCTGATCCTCGTGGACGGCTTTATGGATTCTGTTCCGTATTAATTGGGAGAGCACCAAAAGGTCTTGCTTATTTTTCCCTGCTTAACTGAGCAACTTGATTACCTAAGTCCCTACGAAATTCTCTATTATCTGCAAGCCTTGCTGAATTTTTTGAAAGTTTGGTTGAAATTTCCTTGAGTAGCGACATAACAGAATCGTCTGGCTTCGGTGGTGGAGCCGGTAACTGTAGAGGCTTGTTATATTCCAGTATTGGGGCCTTACCAAACCCCTTATTCTGGTGCTCAATGAAAAATTCAAAAGAAGGTCTCAACACATTTTGATTATTACCATAAGACATGTTAGGGTATTGGTACCTTCTCCCATAGTTAGAATTGTAAGAATTAGAGTGGTAGTTAGAATTGTTATACCTATTTGGACCTCACACATAGTTCACATTCTCACCTTCTTGGGAAAAAAATCAACTCTCTGACACTCCTGGCTTGGATGATGCCCTCCGCAAGTCACATATATCATAGGTCGCTGTGACTCGAGCAAGTTCAGCTTAGCCATCCTTATATCCACTTTTTGGCTCATCTCATCCATGGAGGGATTATGTTGTCCCGCTAGAGCCATATGAACATCTCTACAGGTTGGTACGTCCTCCTGCCACATTGTACTCTTCCCCGCCACTTCTTCAATAAACTCTTCAGCGTGTGCAGCTGACTTCTTAAAGATATCTCCCCCCTGGAGAAGAATCAACCTTTGTACAGTTAGCAAGAGTTAAACCATGATAAGAAATACTCACCTGATCAAACTGAGGTATGTTATGGTGGGGGCAATTCCGGAGCAGCCTTTGAAAGTGACACCATGCCTCATTCATAGCTTTAATCCAAAATTAACAGAAGGCATTTATTTCATTCTTCAACTTGACCATCTTAGAGGGAGGAAAATAATAATCAAGGAATTGCTCCTCCAATTGGTCCCACGATGACACAGAACTGGGTCGAAGAGATTTATACCACTCTACAACTCCTCCATTCAGAGAAAATGGAAACAATTTCAATCGGATGACATCTTAAGGTACTCCATTCATTTTCACAGTGTCAACTACCATTAAGAATTGATCCAGGTGAACGTTTGGATTTTCTGCAATACCTCTACTGAACTAGCCAGTGTTTTGTACCACATGTATCATATTCCTCTTCAGTTCGAAATTGTTGGCAGTAATGGCAGGGATTACCACTCCAGCTATGTTCCTTAGTCTGTGAGGAGCCATCAGAACTTTCGTAGCCTTATCATCTTTGATGTGCTATTTGTTTAAAAGTCTGTTGTCCTGCTCCCTCATCTCATGCTCAAGCCTTTACATCAACTCAGCTTCCCGTGCATCTCTCTCTACATGATCAACCTTAAATTGCTCCCTTACGTGCCTCAAGCACTTAACCTTAGCTCTCAATTCTTCAAGGTCCATTTGTAAATTTCGAATTCTTCGCTCTCTCCTTAACCTCCGATAGTTCATTCAATTTTAGGGTCAATAACCAAAGAATCAGAATCAACTATAGAAGAGTGAGTTTGCATACAATCCAACAAAAACTAACAGGAAAGAGTAAAATAATTAAAGCACACAAATAACAAAATAAATGAATTAAATAATTTACACAATACAATACTCAATCCAACTATTCGACCTTTGGTCCGATGTTGCGGGAAACACATCCTTAGAAACGATGCCAAAAACTTGACGTCGCTAAAGTATACACTTAAAAGCGTCTCTTTCAGGGGTAATATACCCCGTTGATGTCAAGTAATAGTCAGGTAAAGTCCAGGTATCAATCCAAAGGATTTAACTACAAGCACCGATCTACTCGGTATCCTAGTTGTTTGAGCGGATAAAAAGGTTGGGAAATTAACTACCCTAAAATAATCTAATCCTAAGTACAGTGATCCAAATTCCCAAAATTCCCCAGAATGATATGGAATGAAACTCAGATTAACAGTAAACACAGATAAACAGAAAAATGATACGCATACAATGTTATTAATCTTGCAAACCTAGGTTTATAAGTCCCTAGCCTATTTCTCTGTTTTCCGCGGTAGTACTAGTTCCAAGGTTCAGAAACTAAGGGTTCGTGACTTCATGGGTTTGTCAATTTCCTACGAATTCCAGGGTATCAAACCTGGTAAGACCGACTTATATAAACACAATAAATTAAACCTTTTCAAAATATGAAATTAAATAAAAGTGCCGAAATGGAAACCATTTATAGATTAACTGAAATTATTATTAATCAAAGATGAAGAGAAAATAAATGAACCAAGCAATTCAATACATTGTCGCGATTCACAACTAGTTAACATACAAAAAAGAGAGTAAGAATAGCCCTTACTGTACTGCTAACCAGACTTCAGTTGTCGGAATCAAATCGATGGAGAAAATCTCCAAAAACTAGAGTCAAGTTGTAGCAAACCGTGTTGTCCAAGCTAAAATCGAGTTATTAGAGGGTAGGGGAGAGTTA
>CAOJCR016354037.1:0-10481 GCA_948330485.1 Euphorbia neoarborescens
ATGAGAGTTCCTACTCCTTGGTGTGAAGATGAGGGAGATGAGTGGTGCAAGTAGGTTTTTTTGGTTATTTTTTAAGAGAGAAGAAGAATGTGATGGAATGAAGTGTTGGAATGCTTTGGTTTGATGTTTAAGTGCTGGAAGTTGATGGCTTAAGGCTGAGTAGAGTGAGTTTGCTGCTGGTTTCAGGAGTTAAAGAAAGAAGAAGCAAGAAGAGGAGGAGGAGGAGGAGGAAGAAGAAGAAGAAGAAAGATGAAAAGCTTGAAGAGAGAGGAGTGTTTTTTTTGCTTTTGATGCTGAAAATCTCATGAAATTAGCCTCTTCTCTTTCTATTTGGACATGAAAGCCTTGCTTAAATGCATGGGTTTCCTTTCTTTTGCCACCTCTCCTCCATACCTCTTCTACTTTGCATTAAATGCCTCCCTTTCTTTTTCCACTTCATTTCCAATGGAATTTAGCTGAAACTTAGTTAGGAAAATGGATAATTACTTGGGTTTTTGGGCTTTAGGAAGGGTTTGGTTCAACCGGTTCGGTTTTAGGTTCGACCGGTTTGATTGTTGGTTCGATTGGTTTAAAAAACCAAACTCGTAAATTTGATTCTAAATAAATAAAACCAAATGATACGTGTTTGACTTGAACGGGAATTATGGTGGAATTGGCAAATTTTGAGGGTGGTACGGGTCTGTTTGGTCGATTTTCGATCCGACCGGCCCGAAAATGAAATCTCCAAAAAGGTTTGGTTTACCGTAGAAGGTTGGAATATGCTTAGTTCGGGTCTCGAATGCAAAAATCTCGACCTCCTTGAGTCTAAACACGTGGTTACAGCGGTTGCAAAGGTACACCGGTGGGGACCGGTTTCATCATTGCTCGTGGGATAAAATCCCCGTGCTCACAGCACCTGAGACTGAATATCACTTGGTAAGAAGAGTCCAAAGGGGCAGATGCCATCCGATCTCTACATCATTTGAGCGTGAGTGTTTCGAATGCTCTGAGTTCCTGCATCACATACACCCAGATAAAATTTTCCACAAAACAATACTAAAATTTTGCACAAGCAACCATAATATTGACATGAATGCATTTTTACAATTCTATCCTAAGTATGGTTCTTTTAGAGAAAAAGGAAGAGGAATAAAGTAAAATCATGCAAAGGAATCATGGAAGCATGTAAGAATATGATATTTATACTGGGAAAATAAGGTGTTGGTTGCATGTTATCAAATCCCCCCCACACTTAGACCTTACTCGTCCCCGAGTATAGAGAACGAACAATGCCAAGCAGGATCAGATGTATGAGTGTTGAATGCAAGTTATAAGAGGCAAATGAAAGTCATAGAGCAACTTCTCAATCCAGCAGTGAAGAGTAGACTGGGTAAACCCCTTATTTATGATTACATGTCAATACTAAAATTGAGGAGATACAGGAGGTTGGGCTATGCCGAACCTAACAACCGAAGTGAGACTTGTTTTAGGAGAGATTTACAAGGAAACATTATGGTGGGAGTACATTCTCATTTTGTAGCCTTATTTACTCAACCTTAGATTGTAGAGAGCATCCTATGGCGATTTTAGCTCAAGGGGAATCTAATGCGGATATTTACTCTTTATTCCTAGGTGGTTTTTTTTATAGAAAATCTAATGTATGGCTTGATGCACACTTATTTCCTAATCCAGTCTAAGCTCTCTACTTTGTTAGGATAAGGTAGACTCTTATTTAGATTAGTTTATGGCTGCTATACAGTTTGCATTATTTTTGTAAGGTTTCGAATGTAAATTTCACATTGTGTTCATCTAAGGGGGTTGACAAGTTGTTCATCCCTTATTTGAGCAAAACATATAACAATCATCCACTTCTATTGTTATGCTAAAAAAACCACAAATAGCAATAGCTAGGCCTCTTGCCATCCATCCTACAATCTACCTAGTCTGGCTTGACACAGTACATTGATTCAGGGATTAAGGAAAGTCCCCACATTCAAGGCAGATTCAGATTTTGATCTATGATAATCATAATACCGCAACTTAACTTATATGCAACACACCACATTTAGTCATGACAAACATACAATCAACCGCCAGAATTCCCTAATATGCTTCCTAGGAATTGTTTCAAAAATTTAAAAATTAACCCAACCTACAAAATAAGTTACTAGGCTACCCCCCACACTTAAAATACACTTTATCCTCAAAGTGCTATGAGAAACAAAGGACAAAGTAAAACAGAGAAATATATAAAAAGGAGGGCTAGGGAAAAAAGAAGCTCCCTGGGGTACCAAATGGAATGTGGCTAGTGGATAGCTGCAGGTGGGCGGATGGGTTGATCCGAACATCATTATTGAAGCAAGAGGGTGGATCAGGAGAGGAGATAGGGGCGTCTGCAAAAAGTTAAGAAGAGAGAGCAAAATAATATGAATAAAATATACAGATATACGTACAAAATTAAGTTTGGACTGGGTAGGAGGAAAGTGCTTTCGGTGGGAGGCTGGATGTCAGTTGGACAGAAGGTTAGATGTTTGGTAGAGAAGGAGTAAGCAAAATTAAGAATTATGCACTGATCGGATCTCCCAGTAGATACAGCTTGCACCGATGTCCGTTTACCTTGAACTTCTCACCCTTATCGTTTTCCAGTTCGATCGTCCCGTAAGGAAAAAAGCTCGTAATGTGAAAAGGACTGGACCACTTGGACTTCAACTTCTCGGGAAAGAGCTTGAGGCAGGAGTTGTATAAAAGGACAAGTTGTCCAATCTCAAACTCTTTCTTAACAATGTGTTTATCATTATAAGCCTTAGCTCGTTCCTTGTACAACTTGGCATTCTCGTAAGAATTTCTCCTCAACTCTTCTAACTCATTTAGTTGGAGTAGTCTCTTCTTCCCAGCTCGGTTGTGGTCAAAGTTTAGTGCTCTGATTTCCCAATAAGCCTTGTGTTCTAATTCCACCGGGAGGTGACATGATTTATCATACACAAGGTGATACAGGGTAACTCCAATAGGGGTCTTGAATGCAGTTTGGTAAGCCCATAGAGCATCATCTAGCTTCAAAGCCCAGTCCTTTCTTATTGAGCTTACCGTCTTCTCGAGTATCCATTTCAACTCCCAGTTACTGAACTCCACTTAGCCACTACATTAAGGGTGGTAAGGAGTAGTAATCCGGTGAGTCACTCCATACTTCTTTAGAAGAGCTTCAGTGACTCGGTTACAAAAGTGAGTTCCTTCATCACTGATAAGTGCCCTTAAAGTCCTAAACCGAGGGAATATTACTTTCTTTAACATCCTCTGGATGACCCTTGAATCATTGGTGGCGGATGCACTAGCTTCTACCCATTTGCTTACATAATCCACCATTACCAGAATGTATTTGTTCCCCATTGAAGATCGAAAGGGTCCCATGAAATCAATGCCCCACACATCAAAGATTTCTACTTCAAGAATACTACTTTGAGGCATTTCATTCCATTGAGAAATATTCCCTATCCTCTGACACTTGTCACAAGTGACCACAAAATTCCATGCATCTTTAAATAGATTCAGCCACCAAAACCTGCACTGAAGAACTTTAACAGCCATCTTTTATGCACTGTAATGCCCCCTACACTTAGGTCATGGCAATGAGATAATACGTCTCGAATTTCATCTTCTGGGAGGCATCTCCTTATTAATCCATCACCGTATCTCTTAAATAGAAGAGGTTCTTCCCAATAATAAACCTTACATCATGCAAGAACCTCTTCTTCCTGGGATCCTATCTGGAGGGAGCACTCCACTGCATATGTAGTTCACAAATTCTACATACCAGGGTGGATATCCTAAAGCTGACCGAGCTGCTCTAACACATACAACAATTACATTTTCACCCATAAATTCATCCCGGATCGAGCGTCGACCATCATATTCCTTCAGCACTTCTGGATTGATCCTGGATAAGTTATCTGCCACTGAATTCTCACTACCCTTCTTGTCTCGGATCTCCCAGTCGAACTCCTATAGAAGCAGCATCCATGTTATTAACCAGGACTTGGCATCCTTCTTTCTGAATAGATACTGCAAGGTAGTATGATCCGAGTAAACTATCACCTTCTGTCCCACCAAGTAAGACTTAAATTTATCAAAGGAATAGACTATCGCCAGTAGTTCTTTCTCAATGGTGGTGTAGTTGATCTAGGCACTGTCTAAAAGCTTTTTAGCATAATAGATCACATGAGGCTTGCCATCCACTCTCTATCCTAAGACTGCTCCCACTGTATGGTTAGATGTATCACATATAATCTCAAAAGGGAGATCCTACTGGGGCAGTTGCAAAATGGGCACAAAGATTAGGGCATTCTTGAGCAGGTTAAATATCGAGAGACAGGCTTCATCAAATTCAAAAACCGTTTCTTTTGTAAGAAGAATGCATAAGGGCTTGGCAATCGTAGAGAAGTCTTTGATGAACTATCTGTAAAAGTCGGTATGCCTGAGGAAACTCCTCACATCTTTGACACATGTTAGGGGCGGTAGATTCTCAATTACTTCCACTTTGGCTCTATCCACTTGAATTCCTTTGCTGGATACCAGATGGCCTAAGACAATACCTTCCTGGACTACAAAGTGACATTTCTCCCAATTCAGCACCAGTCCATACTCCTTACACCTGTTAAGAACTTAGACAAATTGGTCAAAGGTATCACCGTATACACTGAAATTGTCCATGAATACCTCCATACAATCATTAATCAAATCACTAAAGGTACTAAACACGCAGCGCTGAAATGTGGCGGGGGTGTTACATAGACCAAATTGCATCCTTCTAAAAGCAAAGGTGCCGTAAGGGCATGTGAAAGTAGTCTTGGACTAATCATCTGGGTGAATAGGAATTTGGTAAAAACAATTTAAACCATCCAAATAAAAAAATAAATCAAAATTTGCAAGTCTTTCAAGCACTTAGTCAATGAATGGTAAGGGGAAATGATCCTTTTTAGTGGCCTTGTTTAGCCACCTATAGTGTATACACATTCTCTACCCGGTGACAGCTCTGATAGGTACTAAATCATTTGACTTGTTCTTTACAACAGTGATGCCTCCTTTTTTAGGGACAACATGGACAGGAATGACCCACTTACTGTCACTTATGATATAAATAATGCCATTATCAAGAAGTTTAATGACTTCTTTCTTGACTACCTCTTTCAAAGTTGGGTTAAGCTGTCTTTGCGCTTCAATGAATGGTTTACTATCATCTTCTAGATGAATATGATGCATGCACAGGAAGGGACTCATACCCTTTAAATCATGGATAGAATAACCGAGAATGCCATTATAGTCAAGAAAAACATCAGATAAGGCTTCAACTTAAGGTATTGATAAAGAAGCATTACAAATTATGGGTTTGGCAACATTTTGGTCAATGTGGTAATGCTTAAGATTTGTGGGCAAGGGCTTCAGATCTAATTAAAGTTCACTCAGCTCAGGAGAGGGCTCTAAATTACCCTCTTTCCTTGAAGTCTCATATCTCGAGATTCTCTTTCTAGGGTCGTACGAGGAAGTATCCAGCATTTTTGCACATTCTATAGGTTTAGGTTTTTCATGCTCAAGACCATTATGCTTAGAAAAAGTAGCATACATAGGACCTCAATTCAAACATAAAATCAGTATATCATGAACACAAGTGTCAATGGCATCAGGGCTATCGATCCTACATATATTTTCAAAAGGAATGGTCTTTTCAATGGTCTTATACATATCAAACTCTATGGTCTCATTATCTACTTCCAAAGAGATTTTACCTTTCCGCATATCGATGATAGCTCCAGCAGAAATGGATGGCTAAATAGAATGGGGATATCTTGATCTACTTCCATATCCGCTATAATAAAGTCAACAGGAAAAACGAACTTCCCTACCCGGGTAGGTACATCCTCTACCATCCCCAAGGGGTACTTAAGACTTTTATCTACCATGGATAAGATAACTTTTGTGGGCTTGAGCTCACCTATGCCTGAGTTTTTGAAAATGGAATAGGGAATGAGGTTCACAATAGCTCCCAAATCACAAAGGGCCCTTTCATAGGTTGAGCCACCAATAGTGCAAGGAACCGTGAATGAACCCAGATCTTTATGCTTTTGGCGCATATTTTTCATGAAGGCTGGGGCTTCATGCAAGAAGGCTACCATGGTTGGGTCTCTTAGCTTATCTTTGTAATTTATTATATCCTTGAGGAATTTACCCTATAAAGACATATCACGCAATACATCAAAAAATGGTAGAGTGACTGTGATTTCCTTCATGTAGTCTAAAAATTTCCCAAATTGCTTATCTAGTCTGTTCCGTATTAATTTTTATGGAAAAGTTAAATAGAAAGGTCTACCTCAGAGTTGTTTGTACATGATCTGGATGGCTTGTCAGTTTTGGGCGGTCCAACTTCTTTTGATGGTGCCAAACCAAATACATGTACACTATCCGGCTTCTTTTCTCTCACCTGCTTACCTTTGGATACATCCTTCTTGGGCGGTTGGGGTAGTGGGATCTCAACTTCTTTATTGCACTGCAAGGTAATAACACTGCAGTTCTCTTTGGTGGGCTGCTCACCTTGACGAGGGAATTACCCACAATTTCTTGTATTTGACGTACTTGCTTGGTGGGTAATTTAATTCTCTATAACTTTATTGTAAGCCATAAGTTGATCTATTTTCCTTCCTATCCCTGCTATCCTCTTGTCAACATTGGCATTAACATTCAGCTGACCCCGAATGAATGTGTCTACTAAGCTCCTTAGATCATCCTTTGGTGGGGGCGCTTGCTAAGGCAGTTGCTGATACTGTTGCTGAATGGCCACTTGATATAGAAGATAGGGTGCCTGATAGGTAACTCTTGGATGGAACCCAGGCGGATTTGGCGATCTGCTTTACTGAAATGGGTTAAGGGTGGATGACCGATTGGACCATAGGAAACCCAGATATTGGTGATGAGGCCGCCATTGATTATAATTCCCTTGAGGAAACCTTTGATTCGGTTGCCCTTGAAGAAAGTTAACATCTTCGCTTATGCTCGGCAGGCATTCTTCATAGGCATGAGGACCTCCATACATGCTGTAGGCACTTGGCGTATTAGTCACTCGGTCAGCTTTCTCTATGGACTGTTTGCCGAGTGCTTTGGTTAAGGCTTCAATTTGGGCACCGAGTATGTGGATAGAATCTAGCTCTAATACTCCTCTTCCTCTACCAACATCTCTCGAATATTCATCCCCATAAAAACTTTGAGAAGGTTACTCCTCAACTAGTTCTATGCATTCATCCGCTGTCATGGTCATCCATTTTCCACTAGCCCCGGTATTTAACATATTCCTATCTTTATCAGATATACCCCTATAGAAAACTTGTATGAGATTCCAATTTTCCATGTTGTGATGAGGTCATTGCCTTTGCAAATCTTTAAATCTCTCCCAAGAGGTGTGCAATAATTCCCCTTTTTACTGCCTGAAGCTTGTAATGGCATTCCTTAATTTGGCAATTTTTTAAAGCGAGAAGTACTTGTAAAGGAAGGCTTCTTTCAGCTGCTCCCAAGTGGTAATAGAATTGGGCGGGAGGCTCCTTAGCCATGTTAGTGCATCATCCCATTGTGAAAATGGAAAAGGCCTTAATTTGATCATGTCCTCGGATGCTCTGGCTATCCGAAAGGTCTCACACATATTATCAAAATTGGCAAGGTAAGAGTAACTATTCTCACCCGGTCTGCCATGAAAAGTATCGTACGACACTATAGAAACTGTACTCGGCTTGATCTCAAAATCCCCTTCTGCTACTGGCGACATGACAATTGCTCCTAGGTTTGCTCTTATTACTGGTATGGCATAGTCAGCCATAGTTCTCCTTGGCGGTTGAGCCATTTCTTCATTGACTGGACGGTGTTCTGCTCTGGGTGGATGCTCTTCATACTCGAGCGTCGAATAGTCTTAAGAATTTGGGAGTCATGGGTTGGCTTGGTATCGCTGCTTCCTTCTTAGATTTTGCAAGGTTACCTTAATTTTCGGATCGGCACCAAGTCTTGATTGCTTCGTGATCTACGCATGAAAATTCCAAGAGATGGCAGTGAATGAATTCAAAGATAAAGGAAAAATAAGAATGGAAATTGAAACATCATTAGTCAGCAACAAACACAAAAATGCACTTAAACTCAAAAACAATTCTTGACACTTAAACCGAAGTCCCCAACAACAGCGCCAAAAATCTGGCCATTACAAATTTATAAATATTTACTTGAGTTCGCTCGGTCAACGATTGGGGAAACCCAAGATCAAACACAAGGACCTCGACGTGTTGGGAAAAGTATTTAAGTGCAAGTGTGTGATAAATGGTGTAAGAGTATTCGGTTAAAAAGAGGGAAAAGACCGGATACAAAAAGGAAACATAGAATAAAAGGAAATCTCTTGGGCTAGTGCTCAGCATGTGCGGTGAGGAGAAAAATAGATAGATAAATGCATGGGTGATATCTGGTTGAGCTATCGTTATGTGCATCATAGATGCTGGAAAATGCATATGTATTGATTGATGGTGGATTAAACGGGTAAAAACCTATCTCTAGGATGATTACCCTTATTTAGCCGAGTTTTTTAGGCTTAACTCTCACCGTACCTAGGCGCTCGGCTAATGTACATTTAGCACAGTTACTCCATTAACCATTTAAGAATCAAGAAGCATTATCTCTAACTTTCTCAAAATCTTGAGATTCCACTATGGTGATCTATTACTAGTTCACACTCCCGCGGTAACTAGCAAATCATTGTAAATAATACGGTTGGCCAAGACATATTTTCACAGAAAATATATCATAGGAAATCCAATCAACACATACTCTTAAGAAGGAACCAGCAACTAGAAATGCTCAATAAACCATCGTCAAATGAATATCACCCACACTGGCGGTTAGTTACACATGATTGAAAGAAAAATCACAAAGACAAATATAAATGAAAACTGCAGCAGTTCAAGAGAGAAAAGGAGCAAGGAAAAACAAACTAGAACTGCATCCTTCTTTTGGAGCTGAAGATGATCAGATGATGGTGTATCTGTGGGGAAGGATGGAGGAAGGTTGATGATGATGAACTGAAGAAGGTGGAATGATGAGAAAATGAAGAAGATGAAGATGGTGGAGAGGTTCCCAAAAGCTTATTCTAAAATGAAAAATGAATGATGAATAATAGATGATCCCAAAAATCTTGACTTAAAATATATATATCCCCAAAAAGTAGATGTCAAATCGGACAAATGTTAGATAGCTTTTCCCACCAAATCCCTTAGTTTGAGGAATTTGTCCTATCTATATCAGGTTAGGTGATGATGGCCTTTCCAAGTTGATAAAAATGGAGTCCACGTCAACAACAGGCCACTACATTTTCTTTCCATATTCGGCGTGCTTCTGAAGATGAGATTTTCTTTTCTGCTACAAACTCCCAGCTAGTTATGATTTCATTCGCTTCATATGGGTCCCTCCCTTAGTTTCGTTGTGGCATTCAACTATGTGGCCAGATGCAAGCTTTCAACCACCTGAGTAAACACTTCTGCCTGTATCGGATAAGGAGGCACCGAGCTGAATCCTTTTTTCCAAACCAGATCCTTAAGTGCTTGGGACTGAATATCACTCGATAAGGAGAGTCCAAAAGAGTGGATGCCATCCGATCTCCATATCGTCCGGGCATGAGTGTTCTGAATGCTCTGAGTTCCTTCATCGTATACACCCAGATAAAATTTTCCACAAAAGAACACTAAAATTAAGCACAAGCAACCATAATATTAACATGAATGCATTTTTACAATTCTATCCTAAGTATGGTACTTCTAGACAAAAAGGAAGAGGAATAAAGTAAAATCATGCAGGAATCATGAAAGCATGTAAGAATGTGATATTTATACTAGGAAAATAGGGTGCTGGTTGCATGTTATCATTTACTTTAAAAATTTCAAACAAAAACTAGTCCTCTCTTTTCAAGTAGGAAAGTTCCTAATTCCTTTTAGACAAATTACATATTTTTCATCTAGGTAAGAGATATAGAAATCGATACAAAGTTTTTCATAACGTAAATGTTTCGCCCAATGCTCACTTTTGGCTGGAAGCCATACTGACGTATACTCTCCTTCTTTGACTGAAGAAGCTAGGATTAGAACCCATTGCTAAAGATATTATTACCCGTATAGTCTCGAGGGTGAAAAGAAAGTGAACCTTGTAAGCCCTAATAGTTGGATACCATCGACCCACATGTTTACCCTAACATTTGTGGTCTTCCACCACGGGCAAGTCCACTAGATACTCAAATGGGTTATGTTAGACAACTTAAGAAGCCAATCTTCTTTGCCTAAGAATAGTGTTCCCGGGGTAAAGAAGGGTCATTTTTGGAATTGAAGGGGATTGTATTTGATGAAGTGGCACTTAGGTGGTACAATTAATGGTAATTTTTCAAGTAGTTGAATTCAGAGGATGGCTAGATATGGGTCTATATATAGGTCATCGATTTTTTG
>CAOJCR016354086.1:0-11791 GCA_948330485.1 Euphorbia neoarborescens
TTGCAAGAGGCAATGGTTCCACAACCACAAACCAGTTGACCATTTGCAAAATCTACAGCTTCAGGAGCCCCACCACCATCACTTCTCTGTACGTAGATCAATTTGCCAATGTAAATGCTGAAACGTGTTCAAAGACGCAACCTTTGTTGTTTATATGAATCGATCATACCTTGTAGAAGTCGACTGTAATGAAATTAGGCCACCTTTTACCCGCTGCTGCGTAACATGTTTGTACCATATCCATCAAAGGTGCAGAATTGTGTTTGCAAGCTTGAGTCACATCTGGCCTATCGGGAAAGTAGTTCACCAATACGAGAGACCTTGTTGTCGTGTTCATGGCTGGTGATTCTGCTCGGTTTGGACACGAACCGGCTATCATACCTCCATTTCCATCTGTGAAACCATAGTAAAAAAAAAAAGTTATGCTCGAGGTGCCTATACTTGGCATTCATTGTCGATTACATCTCTATAATTCTGTTAAGCCCTTAGCGAACACGCACCATAAGCCTACTCAGCTTCACAAAACATTTAACAATACATGCACAACGAAACCGGAATTAAAGATAGTTGAAGGACTCACATTGGTTTTCTAGTACATATCTCCAGTTGTAAGCAATTCCTTCAGAGGCTTCCTTAGATGACTTCGAAGTGAAAACAAGAAGCCGTTGATTCTTCTGCGCCATGACATCGATAGAAGGCCAGTTTTCACCGTTTTTTGGCATTTCAGATACAGGAAACCAATATTTCCTCAGTCCAGCAGCATTAAACAAATTTGTCAGGCCATTCGGTGTTGAAACATAGTCCTCAATGAAAATGGTTACGATTTCTGTTGGATTTGCCTCGAGAAATGCTTGGATCTCTCTCAATACATTAATGGCCGGTTGCTGGTACATCAGAGTTCAAATTTTATGACAACCAACTATTTGAAGTTTTGATTTGCGACTTTGAAACGAAAAACTTTGACAAAATTTTCTCGAACGGACTGCAAATTATATCCCTTGGACACTTACAAAAGCTGTAAAGTTGTAACATTTGCCTCCAAAGGAATGACACAACCATATGTCATTCTCAAAGTCATACATATCCAGCATAAATCCTCTTACACCATTCTGCAAAATAAAACCACTTCTGCGTAAAGTATCACTACTGAGAAGAACAAGTTACTTCGATAAAATGAGAATTATCCATCGAGCTGCATCTTGATGATAAGGACATCTTTAACTAGGCATTTACAGTCAAGCCAGCCCAAGTCAATGTGTCAGCACGTAAATGGTCATCTTTTTGCACAAGTCGATTTCTAATACTAATGTGTCTTTTTGTACTATGCCGTTTTAGGATTAAGTTTCACCTAAACTTCATTTCGGGCCAAATTCAACAAGCCAAGTTGACGGGCTACAAAATGAAAGCACTTTACCGACTAACATCTCATCATGCCCGTCTCTTTTAACAATATATTAAGAACTAAACCATGGAGACTAGACAGAATCTCAGTTGATTTATTCCTTATTCTAATGTAACAATAGATTAGTTATATAAGACATAAGAAAAACACGACCGATTTCTCCCACGTTATGTTGAAATTTCTTAAGCCCACCTAATCTATTCTTCCCCACATATCACATATTATAAAGTATAAACTGTGACAGGCATGTGTTTAAAGTCAATACTCTACATTTAAAATTGTCCTGCACATGTGAACCACAGCAAGTACATGTTATAAAACTCAAAGAGGAACATTTCAACAACAACCCTCAATGGGTTTTTCTTTTCATTGTTCAAACATTAACTTGATTTGTACTTCAAAAAGAGGAAATTGGACCCGAGAAAATGATAGTAGCCGTTGCATACCTAACCAATGCCATTCAGACAAAACGGTTGGCAAGCACCCTTGTCGCATTTAGCCAAGCCCAACAAATCATCAACATAAATTTGCAAATCGTATGCAAGCAACCAACTTGCTAGAAGTCTTTATTCATTGTATTAAACAATAAATTGGTTCTAAGACAATGATTATCGCCATGTTTTATGTTGAAAAACATCGGCCATAAAGTAACAAGGATGAATGTTGCTTGAACATGCTGACACAAAAAGTAAATTTAATAATGTATCTTTCAATATCATGGCCATCATCAATCTTGTTAAAAAAATGGAGCAATTGGTAGTTGGTATTTTTCTAAACTAGTAGCTTAAACTAACCTTCCAGTTGATGAAATTAAAATAACAACAAATTCAACAGTTCAAAGGGCAAGAAAACTCCAAAACACCAAATGGCTAAACCCGAAACCAAAAGTACTCAACTGCCCTTGTGTTCTACTTCAAAGTTCCAATTCAAGCAAGGATATTGTGGTCTACACACAAAAACAATCTTTACTTTCAAGCAAATTCAGATCCAACAAACAATCACATGGAAAAGCAACAATAACACTACAATGATGTTTTACTCTTTTCTAGGTAGCCAAACATGTAAAAAAATGTGAATTAGAACCTGCCTGAAGCTGGTTTGTAACTGTATCCTGCTGATTCATGGGAGTTAGAAGAATAGCACCAGTAGCAGATTTCACACCCAAAATAGAAAACGAATTATGAGTAGTCAGCCATGAATAACGATTAAACGGCAACCCTTTTACCTAAACAAAAAAACCAACCAAAATCCCATCATCAATCACACAGATAGAAGCAAAATCCAAAATTTGAAAGTAAAAAGATTGCATCTTTGTAAACCTTTGAAGTAGGGTTCACAGGCTGTACTCTAGTACAACGAGGCCTCACATTCCCATTTGCCAAACAAGTTTCACAGTGCAACCCAGAATCACAGTTACTATTTGCTACACAAATTTGCCCCTCCTGACAAATTTTCAGAAAAATGAAAACAGAAAGAAAAAGAGGTTTAAAGGGAAACCCATTTTAAAAAAAAAAAACCTTTAGGGCAGAGGAGAAGCTGAGCAGAATAACTACAGTGAAGAGAGTAGCAAGAAAGAAGGTTGCCTGCAAGAGAAAGTGGATCAGATAACTTCAATGGAAAAGGAAAAATCAAAAGAGATAACGAACGGAGTATAACTGAAGTAGCTACCTGAAATTGCATTGCTGGTTTTGGGTTTTGGTAATGTTTATGGCCTGTTTAGCCTGAGGTGATTTGTCAATTAATGGAAGGTTGGTTATGGTGTTTTGTTTTTAGGCAAATAATTGCATAATTTCAAATTTTCAACTCCGAAACAAATGAGGAAAATGGAAATTGGGGATGAAGGAAAAATAAAGGACAAAGATTTGAGGTTGATTTGATATTTGAAAAGGAAAGGAGAGGTAAAGAAGATGAGGAGTGCATTTGCATGAGGAAGAAGGTGAAGAGATCATAAATAGAGATAGTAATTAATCAAATTAAATAATGATTTTTAGTTTTTGCTTAAAATAAAGAGAGCTACAAAGTCAAAAGGATTTCTTCTTTTCATTGTGGACATGGGAATGTTTGCTTAAAATAATAAAAAAAACATAAATTTTGATATTATTAATATAATAATAATAATATAATATTATACAAACTTTATACTTTAATACCTTCCTATAACAAAAAAAAATATAATACCTCCTACGATTTAAAATATATAATATTTTAAATAAATATATTAATATTAAAAACTATCAATATAATAACTTAAAATATTAATCTACCCTTTATTAAAAACTGTTGGTTTTTTTATTAGAATTGCAAAATGAGATTTAACGTAAAAGTATAAATATATAAATAAATTATTATTAAAAATTTAAAATATTATTTAATTTTTTTTGAATCTTAAAATATTATTTATTTTAAATCGAATTAAATAATTACAATTATTATTTATTATGTACCATTTTGTTAATAATATTAAAATTCATGCACTGTTATATTAAGTACATTAAGATTATTGTACTTGTATATAGTCTAATTATAGTCAATAATACTTTTAATTATCATATTGGTCCGGTAAAAAATATAAAATTTATATATCATTATATATAAATTTAAAATTATATATTGCTAATAATACTAATATTTATATATTTTTTTACCAAAATTATCTTGTATTTTGTAACTATCTTTTAAACGGTACCCTTTTTTTTGTTATAACAAGAAAAATCATGAAATTCTACAATTTCAAATGTATAGACCTTCTTCGATGCTTTTATTTTTTGATATATGATATTTAATTATTATTATTATTTGGTTGAAAAAGAAGATAACTTACCAAAAAGTAGCATTTTTAATCGATAAATCGCTAAATATTAAATTTATAATTGTTTACTCAATAAATCTAATCAGTCAATATCTCTAGCTTACAAATCGGATCGTATTATGTTACCCTCTCCCTGATAAAGCTTGTACAGTATATAAAAATAATGTTAGAGCAAAGTGTGTGACATTAAACCATACAAATAAGAAGATAATTTTAAGAGACATATTAAACCAAGTTTCATTGTTTTAGAGAATTGAAGGTGTAACAAGCAACAATGACTTTTCGTGTACATCATGAAAAATATGTTTTTTTAAGACAAAACACATCCAAATCTCTCGACTTAAAAAAATTTAACTAGTCTATTGAACAATTTTTTAATATACCGAGTATCTATTAGTTTCAAAGTCGGTTTTACTTTTCATATGCATAATATTATTTATTATGCAATGTGATTGATAATATTTTAGCATGCAATGAGATTTAAGAAAATCATTTGTATAAGAAAATAAACTAATTAAAATTGTCTATTTCACAATTGTAAGTAATAATACCAAAAAGTTATTAAATAATTTGAAAAAAAATTTATATAGTTTTATCACTGAAAAAGTTCTATAAAAGATAAACTAAATTTGGAACCGATAAACTTTTATAATTTTTAAAAACATTTGCTTGTTTTTTGGTCATGTTATTTTTATACATTTCTTTTTACACACTTTCATTTCAATCATCCATCTTATTTTTATTTGATAGACCATGAAATGAGTTCTATGTGGTCTATTGGATCAAAACAGAAATGAATGGCTGAAATGAAATTGTGTCTAATATATGTGAGAAGAAATATATAAAAAAATACTCGATTTCACTTTGCATTTCAATGAAATTATTTTGCTTTATCAAATAGCTCCAATTTAAAAAAAAAAAGTAACAATCTTTTGTTGTCCCTCCCTCTTTGCTTTCTTCCAAAGAGTTTTTAACTTAAAGTTCACAACTTGATGTTGATGTTGATTTATATATATAATTCTAAAATAGTAAAAGTATTATTAAATTTTAAATTATAAAAATGCTAAATAAAAAATTTATTTTTTATATGAGTTAAAATATTTTTATTATCTTTTTAAATTACAATTCTCTGTTTTGTTTAATTTAAAGGAAAGACTATCTTAATACAAAAAAAATCTTACATGAAAGATATATTTTGAATTTCAACCTTTAGATATATATTTTATTTTTTATTTTGTGTACAGAATTATCTAATGATTAAGATTCAAAATACATCATTTATATAAGTTTTTTTTTTATGTTAATATAATTTCATCCTTAATTTAATTGTAAATAAGTATTTTTTATTTTTTTAAAATATGTAAAACATATACCAAAGATGTTTGATTTCCTAAAAATGTTTAATTACAGCAAAAGTAAGCACAAAATAATACAAATTTGTCCATGTACAACAGATTTGCATAATTTGGAGAAGGACTCGTGTCCATATAAATAAATGCATGCTATTTATTTTCTTTTATTTTGTTTTTATTGAATTAATTAATTTATCACTTTATCATATAATTCCAATAAATAAACCTTTATCCATTAATATCATTTGTATTTATTTATTTAAATATCATTAAAATTGAGTTATTATTTTAGGTATATAATTTTATAAATATTTCATCTTCCATTAAAGTATTCTAAATTATTAATCAATTAGAATATCTTAGCTCGTTAAGTCGATAGAAACGAACTCGAATCCGGATGAATAAATTTTTATATAATATTAGATTTAAATTTAACTAGGTTCATTTTGAATTTAGAAAGATAGAACTGGATGGAATTGAAGTTTGAAAATTAAATTTAAACTTGACACCATTTTACTTAATTTTGTATGTAACCATGTATATAATATAAATAATAATATAATATGATATATTTATTTTGATAAATATAAAATAATTAATATTAATAAAATTGGGTCAATCTGAACAATTTAATTATTTAATCGTGAATGAGTCATGAGTCTAATTTTTTTAAGGTTCAATAAAAATTATTTCTTTCATTCCTTTTTATAAGTCGTTTTAAGGTTGTTTACAAAAATCAATGAAGAATTAATTAACTAATTAAAATGATTAGTTTATCTCTAATAAAATTCTCTTTCTTATTAATTATTAAGCTTTACTTTGTGATATTCTCTTCATTAATATTAAGGGCAAATTTGAGAAAAGAATGTCAAAAGTACATGGAAAATCTAAAACGACATATAAAAAGGAAAAAATTAAAAAACTAAAACGATTTATATTTAGGAATGGAGGGAGTACAATTTTAAAAAATATTAATAAAAATTTAAATAATTATATTCTCTCCAGCTAGCTCTTTTTGTTTCATTATCATGTTAAACACCTCTTGGTACTTTCCCTGCTTATTTCACCTTGTTCCTTCATAAATGTGCACTCAAACTCGGGTTTATGGGTAAGGATACGAAGTAAATGACGATGCAGAACATAGAGCTGGAGATTCAACTGAGTATTGTGTTTTATGGCGGTTCAGTCATGGAAAAAGTGGCAGCCTTTCGCCTCCTTGATCAACAACTGGAAAAAGAAAGGGAGAGGAGAAAGTGATGGCAGAATTCCGCAAAAAATGTCCAAAATTTGAATTGATTTCACATTTTCACTTGTGTAAACATTTTTGTTTCCAAAATAGCAAAAAAAAAGTCCATGATTTAGGCAGGAAATTTGAACATGGCTAATTGATAATGGCTTCTGATGCTTTGCAGATTGCCCCTTGGATATGAGTGCAGATGACAGAGGAAAGTGCTGCCGCCATATTAATGCTTTTGTTGCGATTTCTGTTTCTCGCTGTGCCAATGGGACTAGCAATCTAGGGGTTGCTTCAAATGTATCTGATATTTGCCTCGATTCTATTTCACAAACTAAAAATTCGTGTTAATTATGAGTGTGAATCTCGAACAACCTCACTTTAATTCAAGCTGTTGGAATTGCTGTTAAGGTTTCATAGGAAACACATGGAACTGGAGGAAGCCGGGAATTTATATACGAAAAATTCAAGAAGGTTCATTTCTGTGTTTGCTCACTTCTAACTAGAATGTATTAAACTTGAAGATTTTGTTCAATTCACTATTGCTTTGCTTTGATGGGATTTGTTTCCTATAGGGCCTTCATCGATGTTCCAAAAATTTAGTTACAAGGAAACAAAGAAAGCTATAGATAACTTCAACACTGTAATTGGACAAGGCGGATTCGGAACAGTCTACAAGGGTTAATTTACTGATGGCTCAGTTGCAGCAGTGAAGCAGATGAACAAAGCTTCAGAACAGGGGGAAGATGATTTCTGCAGAGAAATAGAACTTCTTGCTCGGCTTCATCACCGCCATCTTGCATCTCTTAGAGGCTTTTACATCAGAAAACATGAGAGGTAGTCTATTATTCCACCATATACTTGTGAAAAAGACCTGTTTTTTTACTAGCATTTGGACTTTTGGTGCTTTTCGAAAATTTATCGTAGTAAGTACAATTAGTCATTTGAGCGAAGATAGTATAATTTATTCAAAAAGTCAAGCCTTGATCGTCATGTATTGTTACACAACTGGAAGATATATTTTTAGCATCCAACTGTTAGCAATGTTTGCTTGTGTTAACAAATACGTATGTCAATGGTCAAATTCCGACAAATGTGGGGGTTAAATAAGCCAAAATTGAAGTTTAGCCAAAATGGCTGCTTTTACTTGCAATGCTGTGTAATGGTTGATATACATATCTCAACAGAAATCTTAGAGGTTTTCATTTGTTAACGGAAGTCGAATATATTACTGCATTGTGTTTGCACAACTGCTTTGCTTTCATTACGTTTCCTATCAACAAATTTTTGGTTAGTCACTGGACATATATGCACGTGTCCATGAACATCGATGGGATTTATTTTGCGAGATCATGCAAGGGAAAGGTTCTTACATCGATCACTCGAAATATGGCGAATGGACACAATTTTTTTTATCAGTGAATAAGTGATGCAATGGAAACACCAAACAAATTTACTTGTTGTATTGCAGGTTTCTGATGTACGAATATATGGCGAATGGAAGCTTAAACGATCATCTTCACTGTATGATTCTCTGTTTCTTCACTCTCTGGAAAATTCGAAATATTTTACACTTCAAGTTCTCTCCGACGTGAAAAATGTTTTAAATGATGGATTTCTGCATTCAAATGCCACAAAATCTCATGATTCCTGTTATGTGAAAAGTTCCCTTTTTTACAGCCTTGTATTCTTAATCATTTTTTTCTTTATCTTTGGCTCCTGACAGGACTCCTTTGAGTTGGCAGACAAGAGTTCAAATTGCTATTGATGTGTCTAATGCTCTGGTAATTAGCAGAAATATGCTTTATATTTGGAATTTAATTCGTTCAACGTCACAATTTCTTTTGTCCCATCTGAATTTTTTTTTTCTACTTCCTTTACTCATTTGTAGGAGTATGTCCATTATTACTGTGATCCTCCTTTATGCCATAGAGACATCAAATCGAGCAACATTATACTCGATGAGAATTTTGTTGCTAAGGTAATGCTTATGCTGATTTCATTTTTCTTTCTCGACCGAAACTGCATTTCGAAATTCTCATCACAAACAAAATAATCTTTCTGACATGTTTCCATTTTGATCCACATTTCATATTTCATCCTTCAGCTTGCAGATTTCGGTCTTGCAGATGCATCGAAAGATGGCTCTCTTTCCTTTGAACCAGTAAATACCGGTATACGGGGAACTCCAGGTTAGTGAAGCATTAATTGGTTGCCTTGCCTGTAGTGTGAATTGTATTATTAACTGAGCACAAAGTACTGATTATATGATGGTTTTCAGGGTATATGGATCCTGAATACACGGTGACTCAAGAGCTCACAGAGAAGAGTGATGTTTACAGTTACGGGGTTGTATTGTTGGAGATAGTAACAGCCCGACAAGCGATACAAGACAACAAAATCTTGGTTGAATGGTCTCAAACATTCATGGCATCAGAATCAAGACTACCCGAATTGGTGGATCCTCAAATCCAAGACTCCTTTGACTTGGACCAGCTTCAAACCACAGTGACTATTGTGAAGTGGTGCACGCAAAGGGAAGGACGGTCTAGGCCTTCAATTAAACAGGTCCTTAGGCTTTTGTACGAAAGCACTGATCCAATGCATAGTGAGTTCTCAGAAGCTGTTACTGTCGGAAAAGCGAAACCGTAAAAATAAGCTATTCTTGGTTGATGTTGTTTAGTAAAAAAAATGTATTTCTTGCCTTGAATTGAGATAGAGCTAGCCAACTAGATAGTCAATAGCATTGTTTATGCAGACTATTGTATCAGATGTATAAGCAAGACGAGTTTTCTGTCCATTTTTTGCAAATTCTATATCATACATGAATATTAAAACATGGATAATTGAGCATCTATGCATATTCCTAATCCAGCAGGCAGAACAAAAAGTACGGCGAGCAAAAGTTACATCCAATTCTGTTCTCTGGCTGTTTGTGATGCATTGTTGCCGGCTTTGTGCATATCAAAGCGTTGCCAACTTGCAGTTATTCTCTTGTTTGTAACTTAGATATGTTATCTTTCTCTTACAATGGGATCTGACTCCTGCTGTACAGTCTTTATTAACCAATGCTTGATCTTATGGGATCTGAAGTTCTCATAACCAATATTCATTGACCTGTTAAATATGGGTCAGCTTATTCTTTCTGTACTTGTTCTCAGTTTGTGCCTCTTTTCGATTCCTAAGTCATCACATGCTTCGAATGTTCGTAGGGCCTATATTGTCCATATGGACAAATCATTCATGCCAACCTCATTTTCTTCCCGCCATGATTGGTACACGTTTACATTATCATCCTTGTTGTCCGATGATGGCGTCCCCCCTGTACACCTCTACACTTACAGGCACGTGATGGATGGCTTTAGTGCTGTATTATCACAAGTTCATCTTGACCAACTAGCAGAATTGCCAGGTCATGTTGCCACCTTTCCAGAATCATTTGGCCGCCCCCATACTACCCACACACCAAAATTTCTGGGTTTGAACAGAAACACTGGATTGTGGCCGGCCAGCAAGTTCGGCGATGACATTATTATTGGTGTTCTTGATACAGGAATCTGGCCGGAAAGCGAAAGCTTTAGTGATAAATACATGCCTCCGGTGCCAGAGCGGTGGCGCGGGATATGTGAAACTGGAGTAGAGTTCAACACATCTCATTGCAACAGAAAGCTTATAGGGGCTCGCAAATTTAGCCAAGGGATGAAGCACTACAAACTAAATATATCAACAACAGATGACTATGACTCTCCAAGAGATTTCAAGGGTCATGGTTCTCACACATCGTCAACGGTTGCTGGTAGTTGGGTGCGAAATGTTGATTATTTCGGTTATGCTAAGGGAACAGCTCGAGGAATTGCGCCAGCGGCCAGGATAGCTATGTACAAAGTGCTATTCTATACAGAGGACAATGGTGATTACGACGCTGCAGCAACTGATGTGCTTGCTGGTTTGGATCAAGCCATTGAAGATGGTGTGGACATCTTGTCATTATCACTGGCATTCTTTGAAACACCCTTCTTTGAGAACCCAATAGCCATAGGAGCATTTGCAGCCTTGAAGAAAGGAATATTTGTTACATGTTCTGCAGGAAACGGAGGCCCTCATGGATATACTATGTTCAATGGAGCTCCATGGCTAACCACAATCGGTGCTGGAACTATCGATCGTCAATTTGGAGCTTATATTACACTTGGAGATGGGACCATCACAGTCACTGGACAATCCATGTATCCAGAAAATCTGTTCGTCTCAAGGATTCCTATATATTTTGGAAATGGAAACCGGAGCAAGGAACTCTGTGATTCGGGCTCGTTAGACCCTAAAGATGTTGCTGGCAAGTTCATCTTCTGTGACTATGATAATTCATCAATGTTTCGACAACAATCTGAAACAGACCGTTATGGTCCAGACATTGCTGGAGCTGTTGGAGCTATCTTCATCGAAGAAGATGCGGAATTTGAAGGTGTTGAGGACTTTTATCAGCCAATTGTTTTGGTGAATACAAAAGATGGAGAACTGATCAAGAATTACATACTCAACACTCCAAATGCAACAATTACTGTTGAATTCGGGAAGACTTTACTAGGCACTAAACCAGCACCAAAGGTAGCATTTTTTTCATCGCGAGGACCCGATTTAAGATCTCCATGGATTTTGAAACCTGATATACTAGCTCCAGGGTATCATATTTTGGCAGCTTGGGTTCCTAATAGAGCCTTCACACCAATTCGTGAAGACGACTATTTGGTCACAGATTATGCTATTCTTTCCGGAACATCAATGTCGTGTCCGCACGCAGCTGGTGTAGCTGCATTACTCAAAGCCACCCACCGGGACTGGAGCTCGGCTGCCATCCGCTCGGCTATGATGACCACAGCTTATGTTAGGGATAACTCAAATGGTGTAATCATAGATATGACCTATGGAGTTGCAGGTACACCTCTTGATTTCGGAGCAGGGCACGTAGATCCCAACAAAGCTATGGATCCCGGGCT